>JAQMYL010000007.1:4504744-4523947 GCA_030014365.1 Clarias pachynema | reverse complement strand
AACCCACCAAGCACAGGGAGAACATGCAAACTCCATGCCCACAGAGATGGGAATCGAGCCTGGTGGTGTAAGGCGACAGTGCTAACCACTACACCACCGTGCCGCCACATTTGAATATGTTTTTTTAAAAAAGTCAGGATTTGTTTTGACATGTTGAACAGGCACTCTAACATGCTGGTATTCTGTTTGCTTCAGTCTTGTTCCTACTCATGTACCCTTACTTACACAAATAACTTGTATTAGCTAGGATGAATTTCACCAAGCGAAAAGATATTTAGCTATATTTTTTGAATTTTTGTCCGGGTTCAATAAAAATACACCTGTTTTTCCACCAAGAGATGAGTTTTTTTTTTTCTTCATATATTTTATTATTAACAATAACGAGAGTAAAATCAAATACAGGATGTTTAAAGCTATGGTATTGTGTAAAGGAAGAAGAAAGAGGAATAAATCACGACATTTCGTTTTGCTCTGCCAGAGGCTGGTGGGGGGGGGGGGGGGTGGAAAAACCTTGAGTTAAAATTATTTTCCACGTCCAGATACAGGCAGTTTTCCATTGACCCACAAAACACATTTGTATATTTGATCCAGGACACATTGCTTGGTTCCTCACAAAGAATATTTATAGTCAGTAGTTTCAGTTGTCAGTGAAGGTTAAGGAAATGGATGGCGACCATCTGATGTCAAATGATGTTTATTTAGATTGAGTCTTGGTGTTGACCTCTGACTCATCCATCTCATTACCTTACTCCACAGATGGAGTTATCGGTCGATGCCACAATGTCTTTAATCTTATGGGGTTTTTTTTTCTCATTGCGTAAACACTTGTTACAGGATTTGACTCATTGTGTCAACATTCTACTCACAAGCCAAGTACAGTATGAAACAACACTGAAGATAAGCATCTCACCTCTATGTCAAAATGAAACTTTTTATATATATAAATGAAAAATTAAACTTTTTATATATACCAAGCACTTTATAAATATCAAATACTTTAATAATAATAATAATAATAATAATAATAATAATAATAATATTGTTCATCATTGTTATTATTATTACTGATGAATAACAATAATAATAATAATAATAATAATAGTAATGCACAGTGGTGTAGTGGTTATTACTGTCGCCTTGCACTTCGAGGGTCTGGGTTCGATTCCCGTCTCGGGTCTGTGTGCATGGATTTTGCATGTTCTCCCCGTGCTTGATGGGTTTTCTCTGTGTACTCCGGTTTCCTCCCACAGCCCAAATACATGCAGTTTAGGCTAATTGGTGTTCCCAAATTGGCTGTGGTGTGTGGATAAATATATGCGTGTGTGTGTGCCCTGCGATGGACTGGCACCACATCCAGGGTGTACTCTGTCTCATGTCCTTAGTCTCCTGGCTTCAGCCCCCCGCGGCCCTGAATACAGGATAAAACGGTATAGATGATGAGTGAGTAAGTGGTGGTGGTGATGTTGTTAATAATAATATTAACAACAACACCATCAATAATAATTATTATTATATTTTTGCAACATATTTATACACACTGGAACCATTTCAATTATTCTTTCAAAACACCAGCAGCAACACACTGGTGTTCTGTGAATGATTGCTGCAGAAGAGTACATCTACCTGCACAAAAAGCATTCAGACAAAAAAATATATAAAAAAGCTTATTTTAGTTTTTTTTTTAACAACAAAAAAGAAAGATAAAAGAAAGATCAAATAATGACAGAATTATATTGCAATAGTAAACAAAAAACTATTGTAAAGGATGGGGTGGATTGTTCATGGATCCCTCCTCCACATCACAGGCAACGTCATCCCTAGCTGGGCAACAGAGAAAAATCACCTTGCATTCTATATACTATACAGATATCAAGCTACAAGCTACAGGCAATGCAGATCCCTCAACTGAAATCCTGTACACCCAACCCCGGATGACTCCGCATTTTTTTCAAATGAATAATTTCTAGGAATTCCCACTTAGTGACTCGACATCTTTAATAATAGTGTTGGAAAGGTGTTAAAAAAATTATGCGCAACAGAACCAAAAAAAGTCAATAAGCAGACCTTAGCGGAGGTAATGAGATTTTTGAATTATAGTTCAAAGCATCAAAGCCTTAACCTTTGTAACCAGTAAACTTATAAACACGTTTTTTACTTTGCACTTCAACACACTTAAACTCTACATACAGGGACCTTTTTCCATGAACAAATTTTCTTGCCATCATTAAAAAAAAATGCTTTTTAATATTTAAAATGCAAAACATGCCTAAAATTGCCCCTACAGAAACAGAAATGAAAAACATACACACTAATTAAGCACCAATTAGTCTAGTACAAACAGACCTCAGGTTAGACCTCTATAACACATGGGGGTAGAGGGAAGAAGAGGAAGCAGAAGCAAGAGGAGAATAGTAGTAGGTTGAGGAAGATGGTAACAAAAGAAGACCAGGAAATATGAACAAAAGTATTTGGCCAAACCTGCAATGACTATGTATTTGGACACATACTTCAATATGGAGTTGCAGCTATAACAGCTTCCACTCTTCTTGGAAGGCCGTCTACAAGATCTTGTAGTGTTTCTCTGGGAATCCCTGCTCATTCATTCTGCACTGATGTTGGACGAGAAGGTCTGGCTCGCAATCTCCGTTCCAGTTCATCCCAAAGATTCTTGATAGGGTTGAGGTCAGGGCTCGGTGTGCGGGCCGGTTGAGTTCTTCCACACCAAACTCATCAAAAAACCATGTCTTTATAGTCCTTGCTTTGTGCACTCAGGCACAGTCATGTTGGAATAAAAAACACCTTCATGGGCTGACTGAGTGAGGAAAAGTGGGCAAAAAGAGTCCAGCCTAAACCAGGTCACGGCATGGTAGCATCCATAATAGGGACATTTAGCCTAGAACAGGTACTGTATGTCTTCAATGTTCTACACTCGACTGCTTTCTCAGCTCCCAATATACCCAATTTACAAATCAATGAATTAGCAGCCTTTTTCCTACTTAGAGTGGTAGCGCAGTAGGGCAGGGAAAACGCTAAAATATGTAGGGCAGTGGTCCAACCATGAGTACAGGTGAAAACCACTATAATAAAGGACATGCAATATGGTTTTGGTGTTATTTGGTGTTACTTTGACAGTGTTGTGCAAGTTAACAGTTCACAAAGCACCAACTCAAAGTTCAAGTCAAATGCACTGTCAATCAATGCAAAAATAAATTAATTAACTAATTTTTAAAAAGTTGCTGGAAGCAACATTGTATACCGCACCACAGGGGCCACATGCGGCACTTTGTTTCATGTCATCGGAGGATTCCCAGCCCCATGTGATTCAATTCATTTTTGACTAAAAAGAAAGATTGAATGCACAAAGCCTTTGCCGCTCATGGCCTCCAAAGTACCGATACTCACTTTCACTTAAGTTGAAAACTGATCTGTTCAGTTTAGCACTCACCATAAAAGTACACTCCTTTAGCATATTCATGCCCAACACTGATTATAATACAGAATGTTTTTTTTTTTTAAAGAAAAAAAAAACCTGACCGCTGATTGTCTTGCATTTTCTATAGAACTGCCACATGAAATGCTATAAAACAAAGAGCTGTGGTGAATGAGGTCACCTCGTGTGCCATGTTCTAATAATACTGTACTGTATATATCAAATTTCTGGATGTACTACATAATGCACATAACACATTGAACATTGTTATCTGAGATAATGTTGCATTCCAACAGGCTGCTCCATTCTGGTACTGGTTCATCAACTGCAATGACTTCACAGTTATGTAGATTATTTGGGATATTATGAATAGCATATGACTGCCAACAACAAGTCTCTGTGCCCCTTCTGCAGCCAATATAAAAGGCATGTGGAGACACTGAGGCGGGGTCTGTCCATGGGTTTTATATGTGGCACACAAGGCAAAGGTGACATTGGTGACATGGCAGTAAATTGTGTGTGTGTGTGTGTGTGTGTGTGTGTGTGTGCGTGTGTGTGTGTATGTGCACGCACAGGGGCTTGGGGGCATCTGCTTTGCCTGTAGAATGAATGGTTCTTGAGCTTGTTGTTGGAAAGTGTATGACTGCCAACCACATGCCCACCTGCCTCTCCTGCAAGTAATGGAAGAGGCATGTGGAGACGCTGAGGTGGGGTTAATCTAGAGTTGGATACAGCAGGCAGATTGCATATGATGCTGATAAGGTGATTTGGCCAGACCCAAACTAAAGTCGTTATCTATACTGCAAGTCATCCACCCCATCCCTTATGCAAGTGTGCATACATACATACACACTTCAGGAAAAGAAAACCTTGTATAAATATTTTAATACTATATTTATTGATTCATTGATTGATCATTATAGATTATACTATTTGACTTTTTCCCAAAGGGTGTATAAAATTATATATACACTTGTAAAATAGTAATGATGTACATCATTGCAGTGTAATTTTACTTTTTGTGTCTATATTACATTGATTATGGTACTGTAATTACATTTTTTTCCTTTCTTGTAAAAGCCCACAGTTGTATGTATAAACAGAAATAAATAATAGGAAGAAGCTTTTTTTTTTTTACTTTATTTTTGTGTTTGTTGGAATTCTGAGATGTACTGTAATGGAAAAATCTTTCGTAGAAGCCCGAATAAGAAAATGTAAAAGTTTTACAGACTACACAATAGACAGATTTTAATTATTATTATTTTAGTTATAAAGCACATTAGTGTGTTCCTGAATTGACGATAATTTGGTGTATTTGTGTTTCCTTTTTCTCAAAAATGTCATTTTTAAGTGGAGGATTGTTTTGATTGCAGCGTTTTATTTTGACATACTGTAGAAATGAGATTTCCAACTGTTGTGTCTTACCTGGCTTGTGTCTATGTATATTTTTATTTATTTATTTATTTATTTATTTTACTCTTAATACATTGAAAACAATACAGCATCACTAACATTTAACTTGATAGTTTTTTTTATTATACTATTTGAACATATATATATATATATATTTTTTTTTTTTTTTTTTTTTTAAAGTTGGGACAGTAAAGCATTTGCCACTTTGTAATCTTGCCATTCCTTTCCATAACAATTTATAGGAGGAAGTGATGAAACATTTCAGATGTAATTTTGTCCCATTCTTCCTGCAAACAATTCTTAAAGGGTGCTAAACACTCCAATGTCTTCGTTGTCACATTTTGCATTTCAAAATGCACCACACATTCTCTGTTTGGGACAGGGCATCACTCTGTAATGGTTTAACCTCATTACTAGCCCTTATTTGTGGCCACAACTGGTTCTGCAATGTGTTTCTGGTCTAAATGTCAGGAATGCCTTATATTTACAAATGAAGTTAAACAGACAAAAAAAAAAAAAAGGAAATATCTTGCATATGTAATGTAATACATTACAAGTCTAAGGAACTTTACAAATTATTTTCCAGTTTCAGTTTTAATTTAATATACCAACCAACCCTTTTTGCTCACGCATCATCTATACAACTTTATCCTGTACAGTAAATAGGGTCATGGGTGGCCTAGAGCCTATCCCAGGAGACTTAGGACATGAGGTACACCCTGGACGGGGGGAGGGGCTATCCTTCACATCGCACACACACCCGCACACTACAGGCAATTTTGTAATGGCAATTAACCTAATCTTCATGTCAAGTTTGATATCGGATGATGTTCCTTGTACACCTCATCCAGGCTCGGAACCCGCGCTCAATCCCTGTGGCTTGGTATATGTTTAAGCAGTTACGGTTAATTGCCTTTTCAAGGGGCCAACAGTGGCAACCCGGTGGTGGCAGGGTTCAAACTCCCAACCCTCAACTCAAGCGTCTGAGTCACCACTGCCCTGGCTTCCTTCACAGTGAATATTGTTTGCTATTTTCTGTTCCCATTGTTTATATGCTTTACCTTTGTCGAATGGCCATGCGGTTGTTTTTGTCTTGTGTTACATTGTAAATGTCAGAGTCATATTTATTGTCCAATTTATTCCGAAAGCACTCTTTTAATTCCCCCCTCATCAAGTTAGCTTTCATGCTCCGGCTGGTTTTAATCTTAGTTTAGGTTCAGTTGCTTCCGTGCTGCTGTTGGTCACAATGTCCCGCTTCGCTTTCTCACGCAAGACAACTTCTGAAACCTTGAGTATGAGTATGTGCATGTGTATGCGTGCATGTGTGCGTGTGTGCATGTGCGCATGTGTGTTGTTTTTGTGTGTGTGTTGTTTTTCTTTGTGCGCGTGTGTGTGTGTGTGGTGTACCATTTCCCAGCAGAGGACCTGGCATCTCTTGTGTGTCGACAGGAGCCGTAATTGCTTGCCTGCCATGACCAGTCAAGCAGATAATATTTTCTTTTGTGTGTCAGGTCAAATTTGTAGCAAAGTTTGGACCTAGAGAAATCATCTGGAAATGCTGATGCCTGGTCAAGCCTGCTGCTTACTATACATCCTCTTTGGATTTTTGTTTTTTTTTTAGAATTTGACTAACGAAACTAAATCGTATCCATCTTTAAAAGAACAGACCTTTATTTTGTCCTGGGAGCACTGAACAGGTCTGCCATGGTTGTCGACACTATGTGGTCCCATTATGAGTGACCAAATTAAAATAAAAATGTATACATATTATACAACACTTACGAGGGCACTTAGAAATAAAAACAATAAAAAATAATAATAATACAGATGTAGTGCTGTATTGATGATTTTTTGTTTGTTACACATATAATACAGAAGTTACTTCTGACATTCATGCAACATTAAGCCAACATGACCAATCTTGCCTTCCTAAAAATTTTAAGTTGCTAACTTGATCCGTTTTGGAGAGATGATTTTACATGTTCCCCAAAAATGTGCCATTTTCAGCATTATAGTATCTCGCTTCACACAATAATAATTTAAAATTCTAATTATTTATATTTGAGAATTGATACTATAAATTGGTTTAACCTTCTAGAATAATTTAGCATGGCCTGTAAAAATTGTTGTTTGGTAATAGCAAAAGAAAAATCTGTAGTGTCCGTAACCATGTCAAATTCATGTTGCAATATCTAAAACAATTTTTCTTTTTAGAATAATACACTTTTTCTGGCTTAAGTCTTTTCACGTGAAATCTAAATTGGCTAAGTTTCATAACTGAATGACAGTTAAGATCATAGAAGGATTTGAATTCAAAAACCTACAGTATGAACACTACATTAAAAAAAAACAGTCTGAAAAACTGTGTACCTGAGACTTGCAAAGGTGTTTCATAATTATTATTATTTACAGTAGTCATTTATGTACAACTCATTTAATTATTTTAAAGAAATCCTACCTCTAAACATGTGCCTAAGTATCATGTCAAGGCCAGTCCCAAAAACAATGCACATTACAAACAGCTTAAAACACCCAAGAAGACTGTCCTGTTCGTGTTCACCAGTTTACTGCTCACGCACACCTGAACTTAGACGCTCGATCACAACCACTCATTCCACACCATCACCCTCCGAAGTGTACACTCTGAGTTTCGATGCCAGGTGATGCCAAGCCTTTCTACAGTACCATCATTGTTTTATCTGGATTTCTGACTCACAGTTTTGCCTTGGTGTTAGTTCATATTCACAATTTTTTTGTCTTTCCCTCAATTTATTTCTCCTAATGTACCCGTGACCAATTTCCACTTTTTGTGTTGGGGCATCATCGGCGGAGAGGGAGTAGGCTAACAAGTGGTTCCTCTGATGCATATGAAGCCACTGACCGCAACCTGCCGATGTGGACGCTGTTATGGACAGCATAGCACCCTCGGAGGAAACCATGACCTGGGAGCTCACAGACGCCCTTGACTGGCTAGCGTCACCATGATTGCCGTGGGAGTGTGAGTGTGCCTTCCTCCCTTCAAGAAGGTTCACAGCTACACATGGCTGTAGCATCAAATGGGAATCTCGTGGTACACTACCCTACCCTGTGTCCGTTATTTCCTGAAGATGTTCAGGTTATTTAGCTAAGAGTGCCATATTGTCTTCAGTTCTTGTGTTGTAGTCAATTTGTCCATCTATAGTCACCCCCACCTTCAAATTTTTCAATGACCTCCATCATTGCCTCCTAGAGCAGGTTAAACATGTCCAGTAAAAAAAAGAAAAAAAAGGATGCATCCCTGTCTAACTCTGTGAGCCAGAGCCACTCAATCAATCGATTCCAACAGCACTGACCATTTTGGCTGGGGGGAAAAAAAAAAAAAAAACACTCCAGCAGAAAGCATGCCTCCTCTCTTTGGAGATAAGTTAATGCATCTAAAGGAAGTTGAGTTGATAAACTCAAGACTTATACCATGCTGGTGCACTTTCTGTATAGTGTCTGTTGGACATTTCCCATCATGGTATTATTTAACACGGTGTATAAAGCAATTTCACAGAGCAGTCTCGTCCTGCATGAATCATCTACATTGTAATATTGTCTGCTATTGGTGCTTTCCATCTTTTAGGCTGTTAATTGCTGCAGCCACATCTTCCTCCTGAAACTCTTCAGTACGCTCTGCTGATGTGATAGATGATATTCCCTCCAGAGTAGTGCTGTCTATTGCTCATTATGCAGGTCCTGATAATGCTCCATCTTCCCACCTGTAATTTGTACCTTTACATATAATGTCTGCCCTCACTCTTTCCTCCAGGAGTCTATCCACATTGTATCTCCTCATTCCTGTTCCTTTGTCTAATTTCTTGAAATGTATCCTGCTGTTTTCTTTTACTAGCCGGTGATTCATCAAGAAGCAGCCGAGCAATCACTTTCCACTTACCTTTAAAAAAAAAAAAATCTTTCTAATGGCTGCTCTCCAAGTTTCCAGCCCAAAATCGTTCATTACAACCAACAGATCTTTGTGATGACTTAGAAATTGGTGCTTGTTGTTTGGAATAAAGTGCATCAGTGTTTTTGTTCCCGGATCTTGCAGTGGGTACGTATCCCTGTACGATCATAGCTTTTCCACAGGATGTTCTCAAGTCAAGTCAAGTCGGCTTTTATAATCATTCCAACCATATACAGTTCAGTACACAGTGAAACGAAACAACGTTCCTCCAGGACCAAGGTGCAACATACATGCAACAACATAAATTAACAACACACTTTACCGAAACCAGCTATCTAACTAAGAGATCTAATTAGCTGACTACCTTCTGAACTGTGACCTCCAATTAATGACTGCACAACTTGGTCTATATAATATTAGTGCAACTTGATGCTTGTCGACAGTCCTGCCAAAATATACTACCTTGACACCCTTAATAAATTCTTTTAATCCTGTCCACCAAGTTACCAAACGTCCAGACACACTTCATCTATGGGGCTTGACCTGATGCAACAGGATGCAACTGTCATGCCACAAAAAAAAAAATAAAATCCTCATATTTCATGTCCCAAACTCATTTTTCTTGGCTACAGTTAATCAAATCGCATGGGTTTTACTTGACAACCTGGTCAGCCTCGCTGGCTACAGGTGCAGGACACAAGACTTCCAGGGTATGATATTTACTTCTGTAATTAATTTATTAATCACTGTATACAAATTTTAGGTTCTTTGTAGTGAAACAAAGCCATTAGATCACCTTTTAACCCTGTCTGCCCTAGGACATTCTTCTTCTGCCCCGCCTCTTGCATTGCCCAGTTGTTCCTGTTAAGGGTTCCTGTTAAGAGTGTCCACCTCATTTAATGCTCTAAATGATCTGAAGCCTTCATGACTGGTGGCATTAGCCTTAACAAGTATTCCCCTACTTCCAACTGTACCTCTTTCGCCACTATTAGTTGCAAAGTACGGCTTGGAAGTGTTCTGGGGATTGAGGAGAGTTAATAATTCTTGTAATTCCCACTGACATAAAATTAGGTTTAATTCATCACAGCTAAACTTGCCCAAGGCTGACACGAACATTAAAAAATGGTCTTATTCATACCATTAATAATTTGTGGCTTTAATGAGTAGTAAAAAAGAAAATCAATTAGCTTCCAACACACAACTGACAGGGTTAGCATTAAATTATCATCACAAAACCTAAATGCTAGGTTAATCGTGTCAGACGCCAAATTGAAAATTGCTACTTTATACCAACAATTTTATTAAAGAGACTTGCACCAATCTTCATACTGCTCCCAGTGGCCAATTTAAATGCGGTAATTACTTACAGGTCACAGGATTAACCTACCCTTTAGGTTTCGTGATGACAATTCAATGCCAACCCTGTCAATTGTGTGTTGGAAGCTAATTGATTTTCTTCCTTACTATTCGTTAAAAGGTACAAATTATTAATGGCATGAATAGGAAACTAGATTTTATGTTGGTGTAAGCCTTGGGTAAAATTAGCAGCACGATTTATTGTACAAACAAAAGCAAGCAAACCAAAAACATGGGTAAAAATGCAGGTAGTAAACACTGACTCGCTTACTCATTTTCTATACCGCTTTATCCTGCTTACAGGGTCACAGAAGGCTTGGTGCCTATTCCAGGAGACTGGACCTTGGACAGGGTGCCAATCCATCGCAAGGCACACATACTCACATTACGGGCAATTTGGATACGCCACTTAGTCTAATCTGCATGTCTTTGGACTGTTGGAGGAAACTGGAGCACCTAGAGGAAACCCACCAAGCACACAGAGAACATGCAAACTCCATGGAGGTGGGAATCGAACTCCGACTCTGGAGGTTCAAGGAGATAGTCCTAACCTCTAAGCTACCATACTGCCTAGGCAATAAACACTTCCTATTATTACTACCTCATCACCTATACCACTTAATCCTGTTTATAGCGTCATGGGGGGCCTGGAGTGTATCCCTGGAGATTTGGGGCACAAGGTGGTTTACACCCTGGATAGGGTGCCAATCTATCGCAGAACACACACATATAACACACTATAGGCAATTTGGTAATGCCAGTTAGTGTAATCTGCATGTCTTTGAGCTGTGGGAGGAAGCCGGAAGAAACCCACCATGCATGGGGTTAACATGCAAACTCCATGTACACAGAGGTGGAAACCAAACATGGCCAGGAATCGAACCTGGACCCTGAAGGTCAGAGGCAATAGTCCTAACCACTAAGCCACCATACTCCCTAAACAAAACAGACAGAAATAGGCAAATGCATTCACAATAGCTAGGCAAAACACCACACACTTCGAAATCATGTTCACTATGGTCTCTGCATGAAGCAGGAACAAAAGGAATGTGCATCACGTGACTGGATATGCAACACGGTTTGTGGTTTTGTTATTTGAGGATACTGGGAAGAGAGCATCAGGAGTGAATAGAGAGCATGATGGAGTGTGCTAGGGAGTTTGGTTCGAACCCTCATTAGACTTGTGTAATGTGCCTTGTGTTTTCAGATTGCACTTTTTACGACACGCTCGTCATCCCTAATGTCAGAGGCTTTGCATGCAATCTTAATGACTCTGAAACAGGATACAATGGCGCTTTGCGCGTGACGGCAGAAACGTCTCTCGTCTACAACACTAAAGAAACATTTCGTCTGCACACCTGTTCATCTGATGTTCCTCGCCTACTGATTGGATTTATAACTTGCTATTTTAGGAATTGGACATCTGCTAGGAAATGTACCTATGCACTGACACAAAGAAACATCCTGCAGTACTATTATTGCTCTACTTTCCGCAAATATTGATGAATGCTTTCTGTTTCTGAAATGTTCAAATCTCGAGTGGAGCAAAGATTCTACAAATTCCGTATAACAAATCGGCATAGATGTTTGTTAATTAATTTTGAGAATGACATATTAGTGAATGTTTTTTTTTTTGGTTACCTTTCGATAGAGTCTGGGAAGATCCTATACCTGCCTGGTGTGTTGTCTTTGTTGTGTGTGTTTGAAAGAGAGAGCGAGTGAGTGTCTGCACGTGTGTCCATGCATATGCATGTGCACATAGGCATATTATGCAGGATTGGGTCGAGAGTAATACAAGCCTTTATCTTGGGAGTTTTTGAAACACTCAGTTACCTTGAAATCCCTGAACTGAAATGATTTCATGCAGCATTGCACCAGATATGGCAATGGAGCATGAAATTGAGTCACTCAGTGTAAAAAAAAAAAAAAAAAAAAAAAAAAAAGGAGAAAAAAAACTAACTGAAAAATACCTCTTTACCACAAGATGTTGTACTTGTCTTTACCTGTACATCAATAAATTCACATAGAGACTACTTTTTTAATATTATTGAAAATATTTATTTATTCAATTCTAGTCATCACAAAATGTAAAATCCCATGAATATGTTTTTTAAAATTGTTATTATATTATAGGGACACATGCAAGCTATCTATTCTGTTCCCATAAAAAAGAAAAAAACTATGAAAGCTCATTCTTCACCTTTTATTGAAGATATACTGTACACTCACCGGCCACTTCATTAGGTACATTTTGCTAGTGCTGGGTTGGACCCGCTTTTGCCTTTAGAACTGCCATAATTCTTCATGGCACAGATTTATCAAAGTGCTTAAAACATTCCTTAGAGATTTTAGTCCATATTTGAATGATAGCATCACATAGTCAAGACAGATTTATCAACTGCACACACATGATGCAAATCTTCCATTGCATTTAAGGTGCTCGATTGGATTGGGATCTGGTGACTGTGGAGGCCATTTGAGTTATAGTCATCCTAATGTCATGTTCAAGAAACCAGTTTAAAATTATTTTAGCTTTGTGACATACAGTGTTATCCTGTGGGCATTAAAGGATGCATAAGGTCAAATAATGCTTAATTTGGTACTATGGGGTATCTGGAAGTTGAGTCATGGCAACTAGACGACTCAGCGACGTTTCACAACTCATCCTGGTCATTTCCACTTATTTCCACTTAATTAATTTTATATTTTCTCTCATTGTATACTTTTTTTTTTTTTGAAGTTTTTAAAAAATATTTTGTTCTATTTATTTCTTGTTAACTGTCTTTTACATTTTAAAGGTTTAAGCATTTCACTGTATATCGTACTGTGTATGTGACAAATACATTTGAATTTGAATCCAAGTAGCTTCTTCAGTCTAAGGTAAGTTGGAAAGTTCCTCGTATTTAAGTCCTCCTAGGTCACAGGCTCCTCCCCGGCTGGTTACGTGAACAATAGTGAAGGTCAGAATTAGGACGGAGGGTCGATAGAGAGTAGAAGGGAGAGAGCTGTTAGGAAGACAATAGAGAGATATTGGAGATAACCGTTGAGGTGTAACGACCAGAAAGAGTAAGGGGAGTCCTTAAGTGTGGCTTTCTTGGTGGACGTGTGAAGAGGTCTTGATCTTTCATGTGAGAGATGAAAGGGCAGCATGAAAAATAGGAGACAGGTTGTGTTGAAGACCTCCACCTCTGAAGGATTTTCCACCTGCACATACAGTACAAATGGCTTCTTTCACCCCTCTCTCAAACCATCCATCCTCTCTGTCCAAAATTCGCACATTTTTTGTCCTGAAACATGTCCTTTATACTTCAGGTGAAGGTACTGTATACCGCTGATTCCAGACCTGAGGTGTTGCTCCTTCTGTCTTGATACATCCTTTTATGAAGAGGTTGTTTTGTCTCCCCCAATGTAGAGCTCTGAACGCTCTTCACTGCATATATTGTATTGCTTTTCTTACTGTATGTTTTGGTGTGGGGACACGGGTACTATGGGGTACTAAGTGCACCACCAGCACCGTGCAAACTTTCTCCAATCTTCATGGTGTCCAATTTTTATGAGCTCAAACTACTGTATAGCCTCAGTTTCCTGTTCTTAACTGACAAAAATGACATCCGGTGCGGTTCAGAGAAACTCTTCAGCCTACCTTTGAGTGTAACAAGATGTTATTCGAGTTACTGTTGGCTGTCTCTCTGCTTGAACCACTCTGGCTTTTCTCGTCTGACTGCTAGCATCAACAAGGCATTTTCACCCAGAGAACAGCCAGTCACTGGATATTTTCTCCTTTTTCAGACCATTCTCTGTAAACACTAGAGATCGTGGTTGTGGGTGAAAAATCCCACGGAAATACTCAGACCAGCCGCCTGGCACCAGCAACCGTGCTCTTAGACATATAGCCTTCACAAATTGATTAAATCAAACAAATGCTCAGCATGCATACGTCCGTCATGCACGGTAACAAAATTATTACTTCTTTAGAGGTAGGGATAATGCTTTTTATACAAAGCCTCATGTATAAAACATGAAATAAATGAACTCTATCAGTCGAGACGCACATAAATCACTCCCCGCTCAAAGCAGAGCAAAGTGCATGAGCATCCGGAGATTATTCGAGTTATACGTCACAGAGAAATAACATTATCTATAACAAAGCTTAGAAATAGAAATGCTTTGGAAACACGCTGCAGAAAACTCAACTTTGTGAAAGGCCATAAAATGTAACGAGGAACGATCTTCTTGGATCTCCAGCACTTTTTCACTCGCGTGTCCTTATGTATAGTCAATAGCAAATGCCTCCACCAGGAATGTCTATTGATTGTAAAAGCAGTTATTTTAGAATTTTTCAATATTTCATTTTCAACAACAAATGTGAGCATGCACTAGAAGGACAGTGACTATACATACAGCACATAACACTACATACTGTACATATCTATATGGACATTTATATGGATTCTAATGAAACTGCTGTACATTGCATCCTGTTTTAATTAAATCAGCAATGAAAACCCCAGATAAGGTATTGAATAACATACAATAATGACTACTGGTGTGATATTTAGAAAATTTAATGCCCTACTTGACATTTAACATCAGTGATTAAATTATTGGGGCGGCATGGTGGCTTTGTTTTTACCACGGTCGCCTTGCACCACCAGGGTCCAGGTTCGATTCCCATCCGTGTGCATGGAGTTTGCATGTTCTCCCTGTGCTTGGTGGGTTTCTTCCTGGCACTCAGGTTGACTTCGACTGGCGTTCACAAATTGCTCATAGTGTGTGAATGAGTATGTGTGTGCGTCCTGTGATAGATTGGCTTGTGCCCCAAGTCTCCTGGGATAGGCTCCAGGCCCCCTGTGACCATGTATACAGGATAAAGCGGTACAGACGATGAGTGAGTAAGTGAGTGAGATTAAATTATCGCTAGTGTTATACTTGCTGTTATCTGTAAGCACTTTATAACGATCAGGCTTGTCATGTCATGGTCAGGTGTCTCATCAGGATTGAGATCTGTTGCCTTGTAGCTGGTGGTTCCAGGATGTGCCTCAGATCTATCGTGATCCTAACCAAGATAAAGCAGTTAATGAAAGTGAGCGCTTTCTATGATCTTGAGCTAATGTGGTTTATTATCATTTTTAAAAATACAAAATATACGTTTTTTCTTTTTGGATAATCATGGATAATCCATCTGAAATTACTGCTACTTCTCTGTCATCTGTGCAGTGTGACATTTAGCCACTAGGAGCCACTGGAGAAAAGAAAGTGTGTGTATGTGGTGGTTGGATTTGTGCATGTGGTCTGGAGAAAACGCAGGCGTTGTACATGCTGGTGACAGTTTTTTCACAGACAAACATGTCTTTATTACAAAGCCAACACTGGATTTAAAGCGCATGTCAGCATCAATATCAGCAAGGAAAAATTAAACGGCGCTACGATATTCTCCTTTCAATCAACACGTTTAATAAACTCAAGTTGACATGAAAGTATGATGCTTGGGAAATTGGAAGTCAGCGACGATGTTTCATGGGGATTCTGATTTAGTTCTCCCCTGCAGCGCGTCCTGATACAGCATGTCACCACCCCAGGAAAGGAATTTGCATGAAATGAAGAAAATGAAGAAATTTCCCTTTGTAGTCCAAATGAATTTGAAGCACTGGAAGCAAATTAAACCCTACCCCTGCTAGGCTGGTCAAGGCTGACTGCTGTGAGAATGACAAATTGTTTCTGATTATGCAGATTAAATATTTATTTGCAAATTGTCTTTGTTATAGCAGTGTGTGAAACAAATATTTTTTCTAATCGTCGTTGGAGCAAGATAGCAAGCGAAGGTCTGATACATACAGTAACAGACTCCAGGGTTAGAAAATCTAAGGGATTTTTACAGCACGTTACACCAACCCATGACGCTAATCGTCCCCACCAGTAGAGGTTGTTGTTTCCCGGAATTCCGACATGATTCCGACATTCTCCTTCTGGATCATTAGCACTGTATATAAAGACACAAAGGGCATTCATTCGTGTTGCCAGACATTATAATTATGAGTTTAAAGTCTTATTCCTCTGCTTGTTTATGCAGTGTACATGTATGAGACTTTGTCTAGTCCCATGGTTTGCAGTTGGTTTGTTACAGAATGCTTCACCCAAG
This sequence comes from Clarias pachynema, assembly GCA_030014365.1. Taxonomy (NCBI): domain Eukaryota; kingdom Metazoa; phylum Chordata; class Actinopteri; order Siluriformes; family Clariidae; genus Clarias; species Clarias pachynema. Next base: position 4,507,684 of record JAQMYL010000007.1, on the reverse strand, counting down.
GCGTGGCTCCAGCAAAGATTTGGGATCCAGCATCGACCTTAGCTTAGTAACTTCAGGAATGAGTGAAGTTCATTTAAATCTGTCATGAAAATGTCAACACCACACTCCTATCCAGCACAAACTGCGATGCAGAATAAACTCAGCCTAGTCTCAGGCTCTTTGTGACAGATCACCAGGTAAATATAAAGGTTTCTTTATTCACTGCTCCCTGCTATTTTTCCACCTGTCGAACAAATTACTTTTGTAAGATTGTTCGAAGCACTTCCTCTCTTTACTCAGTAGAAAAGTTGTGATCTGGCTTTGCGTCATTCATGATACTCACGTTGCACTTTTACAGTCAGCAGTTTGAGAAGGAATTCTGGAACGACCGAAGAACGTTCTCAAATACAAAATCGATCGTAAAGGCTTTCAGCTTTCTTCAAACCAGGACAATAAGGTATTTATCAGATTCATCTGAAAAAGTACGTCAGATCAGAGAACCTCTAAATGATGCCCTGTGGACCAAATGACTCTATACCTCCCCACGCCTCTATAATCGCTCATCATCTGTACCACTTAATCCTGTATACAGGGGGCCTGTAGCCGATCCCTGGGCAATTTGAGAATGCCAATTAGCTGCATGTTTTTGGACTGTGGGAGGAAACCGGAGTACCCGGAGTAAACCCACCAAGCACAGGGAGAACATGCGAATGCAGACCCGAGTGGGAATCGAACCCGGACCCTGGAAGCGCAATACGACCGTGCTAACCACTAAGCCATTGTGCAACCAATCTCCATAATTCTACAATGATTTAACTTTCACTTCAGTTTCTGCCTTCTTGCATTCATTATCCAAAATGCAGATGGGTTCCCTGTTGAGTCTGGTTCCGCTCAAAGTTTCTTCCTATTGTCATCTCTGAGAGTTTGTCCTTGCCACCAACGCCCTTAGCTTGCTCATCAGGGACAAACTGATAATCATAGTCTATACTTTTCTTCTTTTTTTTCCCCCATATATGTTCTAATTTATTTCCATGAATTTAAAATTCTGGAAAGCTGCTTTGAGCAATGACCTGCACTCAAAAAGCCCTGTACAAATAATACTGGACTTGAACTGAATGTAGTTCTTCCAGCGTCATGGTTCAGACATTACATGTTTCATTTCGATTCTAACTTTCAAAACTAATACCAACATTGCCCCAACATTTGTATCGCTGCCAGATTAATGCCCGGGATGCCGGGATATCCACAGCAGCTAGCACACGCAATATATAAAAAAAAAAAAAGCAAATATCCTGACCATGGCCAGATGCACTCTACCTCACTCTCTCACTTATTCTCAGGGCTGTGGGAAGCCTGGAGCTTATCCCAGGGGACTTGGGGAACAAGGCATGCCAGTCCATCGCAGGGCACACAGACACACACTTACGAACTCCTGGCAATTTGGAAACACCAATTAACTTACCTTGCATGTCTTTGGACTGTAAGAGGAAACCGGAGTACATGGAGGAACCCGCCAAGCACGGGGAGAACATGCAAATGCCATGCACACAGACCCGAGGCGGGACTCAAATCACAACCATATAGGTACGAGGCCACGATGCCTCATTTTTTTTTTTTAGAAAAAATCTACATTTTTACATTTTAGCTTAGTGGGGAGGAAAAAAGAAAGAAAGAAAAACAGGCTTCTCATCTAACAGCACTTAATTCATAGTACATGTGCTCCATCCAACCCATTATTTCATGCCACAAGGATTGCTGTTCAAGGGATCACATCCCTAAGCCGGTAGAGATTCAAATTTAATTAATAGGATTTAAAAAAAAGTACCACTTTAACAATGGTTACAAAGGATTAACAATAGTTACACTGTACTGTAAGGCTACAGTGGTATAAAATACCTCTACTGTTGAAAGCATTTCTGTTTTAAACTTGAACTATATCAGTTTACTATTATTTATTATGAAATTTAAAGGCATGCATTAGCTTATTTTCATTTTTTAAACAGAATTCACCATTGTTGTTGTCTTTTAAAGCTAAATATGAATGAACTATAATTCTCGCCCTACGGCATAGTGAACGCAGTCGTATCTAGTTCAGGGTGTAAAAACACATTTGATAGCATAGATTGTACATCACGGTCCAGGTTGGTTTTCTGCCAGCTGACAGAGCCTGATCCAATCTCGATTTCGATGCTACTGAGGCTAGAATTGAACATTAACACCCTAGTCATTATCAGCATGGAAAGACCTCCTAGGTGACATCTTTCGCCGTCCAAGGAAGGTTTGCCATTAAGATACTGTGTAAGGAGTATTAAACACTCCTGAGTTGATTGTAGTTGATTTCATTAAGGATTCCATATTTCTTTTAAATAGAGGTTTTTCAAAATAGGGTTTCGAATAGCAGATCATCACACTAAACAAAAACACCTGCTTTTGCAGACTGACCTCCCCCCCCCCCAAAGACTCTATCTCTAAACACACAAATCAAGTCAGCAGCTTCAAGAATTGATTAGAGGAGCATTTTTTATTATACTATGTATTTGTCTGTCTTTTTTTAATAGACAACCTAGAAAAAGATCAGGGGCCATATTCACAAAGCTTCTTAAGCCTAAAAGTTCCTCCTAGGGATGAAATTCTGAGAAAATTCTTAGAATTATAAAATTTTCCTAGAATTCTCCTTAAATTTAGGACTAAATCTTAAAATGCAAAAATTGAAAATTATTCACAAAACATCTTAGCCATAAAAACAGCTTCTAAGGTCAAAATTGTTAAAAGTAGAGAGGAGGACTTTTAAGATACTTAAGAGTTTCTATAGCAGAGGACAAAATGCTGGAAAGAAGAAATATTCTCCAAACACTGAACGTAAAGCAGCGGCACAGTGGTGTATTGGTTAGCACTGTCGCCTTGCACCTCCAGGGTCCGGGTTCGATTCCCGGCCAGGCTCGATTCCCATCTCTGTGTGCA
>JAQMYL010000007.1:4491666-4504644 GCA_030014365.1 Clarias pachynema | reverse complement strand
TTTCCTCCCACAGTCCAAAAATATGCAGGTTAGGCTAATTGGCGTTCCCAAATTGCCCGTAGTGTGTGAATGGGTGTTTGAGTGTGTGTGTGTCCTGCAATGGATTGGCACCCTGTCCAGGGTGTACCCTGACTCGTGGAGCCTATCCCAGGAGACTTAGGGCATGAGGCGGGTTACACCCTGGACTGGGCGCCAATCCATCGCACGGCACACAGACTGTCTATTGTATTATCATATATTCTATTTTCACAAAGAGCACATTTTAAGACTTTATTAATAAATTACAGTCCTTGAATTGCTGCATCAACCCTAACAGTGGGGTCAACCACACCTCCTCCCTAAGATAAAGGTTTTTGTACTTTCCTTCCTCAGAGTTAAAAGTCACTTTTAGTCTAAGACTCCCAGCTAGGACTTTTTAAGCTAAGATAGGAGCTCTGAAAGAATTCCAAGAAGCTTTGTGAATACAGGCCCTGATCACATGAATAATTAGTGCAGAGCTCCAAATAACTATAAACTTTATGTACAGTACATTATGGTAGATCTTGTATAAATTACGGAATATATAAATTAAATAGAAGTAAGAGCTAACACTTTAATTGAACCCTGTTTCGAGATAAATATACAGTAAAGGTTTATGTGATAAGTTGTCACATTGTAATTTCTTGCTAATTGCTCTCGTTATTTGCTGCTCAAAAAAAAGTGAAGAAAAAGTGCTGAACACGAAAACTGAACAAATAAAGCTGAACACGCCTACCTGCTAGTTATAACTCATTTAAGGTAAGTGTACATCATACTTTTATCCACAAAGTTTAGTCCTCAAAATAACACCTCAGAGACGTATACTCAGATTAACTTCAGGATAAAACAAAAATGTTTCCCTTTTTTTTTTTTTTTTTTTTTTTTACCTTTCATACAGAGCTTCAAAGGTACAGAATGTGAAGCTCGTGGGAAGCATTGCCACATTTCAGGAAAAATTCTCATCAAGCTACATCTAAAAGAAAAAAAAAATCCTAGAACTTGAAAAGTACAGGCCTTGGACAAGGGGAATGAGATTTCCTTTTCTTTTTTCTCTCAGACTTAGCATGAGAAAAATACTCATGTGAACACATTTCTGATTTGCCGATGGAGCTATGCATGCATGACTATATGGATACATGTCTGACTGGCTGTGCATATAAATATTTATGAGTCATTGCCATCACTACAACAAAGGAAATCTCAATGCAATTTCATACTTTTATAAACATTTTTGAAATGTCTTTATTGAATTGGAGGCAGGAGTAGCTGGAAGTAAGGTGTTGGACTGCTGATCAGGAGGTTCCTGGTACGAGCCCAGACACCGCTGCTGTTGGACCCTTAAGCCAACCATGAATTCCAACTTGGTACTGCGATAGGATGCCACCTGTGCAGTCGTGAAATTTCCTCGCTTCTAAACATTTCACAGTCAACTGTTAGTGGCATAAAAACAAAGTGGAAGCGATTGGGAACGACAGCAACTCGGCCACGTATAAAAAAATAAAAAAATAAAAAACTCTCAGAGCGGGGTCAGCTGATGCCGAGACTCATGGTGCACAGAGGTCGGCAACTTTCTGCAGAGTCAATAGCTCTCTAACAGTGCGTAGAGAGCTTCATGTTATGGGTTTCCATGTCGTAGCAGCTGCATCCAAGCCTTCCACCAAGTGCAATGCAAAGCATCAAATGCAGCGGTGTAAAGCACGTCGCCACTGGACTCTAGAGCAGTGGAGACGTGTTCTCTGGAGTGACGAAAAACGAAACACATTTCTCTGTCTGGCAATCTGATGGATGAGTCTGGGCTTGGGGTTTTCCAGGAGAACGGTGCTTGTCTGACTTCATTGTGCCAAGTGTAAAGTTTGGTGGAGAGGGAATTATGATGTGGGGTTGTTTTTAAGGAGTTGGGCTCGGCCCCCAAGTTCCAGTGCAAGGAACTCTTTAGAACATTTTGGACAATTTCATGCTCCCAACTTTGTAGGGACAGTTTCGGGATGTCCCCTTCCTGTTACGACTGTGCACCATTGCACAAAGCAAGGTCCATAAAGACATGAGTTTGGTGTGGAAGAACTTGACTGGCCTGCACAGAGTTCTGACCTGGCGCTCAGTCTCTGCTCTAATTTATCCCAAAGGTGTTCTATCGGGACTGTGAGCCAGGCCATCTTGTCTAATATCAGTGTCTGACCTCACAAATGTGCTTCTGGAAGAATGGTCAAAAATCCCCCTAAACACACTCCTAAACCTTGTGGAAAGTCTTCCCAGAAGAGTTGAAGCTGTTACAGCTGCAAAGGGCCAATATCATATTAAACCATTTGGATTAAGAATTGGATGTAACTCAAGTTGCATGTAAAGGCAGGTGAGCGAATACTTTTGGCAGTATTGTGCATCTCCAGAGTGGGAAGTATCCATCGCCCCATAGTGCCCGATGGCACGTGGATAGACTCTGTCCCTACATTGTATTTAATTAGTCAAAAGCTTATTTTTACGCACGAGTAAAGAAGTGGTATATATATTATATATATATATATATATATATATATATACACACACACACACACACACACTAATTGTTTAACACTCAAATTACAGCAATTAAAATGACATGACTATGGATAAAAATCCAAAGAGGTCATGAAGACCGCTCAACTGTTGAATGGTGAACTGGCGACATCTGTATTTAGATCTTAAAAGAGATATCAGGATTTTGCCTTAGAAATTGTGGTTGAAAGCATATATTTTTTAAACTTTGATTGCTGTGTGTTAGTGTAATGTTTATGGAAAAGATTAGAGCAACTATTCTTTAGGTGACTCATAACATCAGAGTAGGATGTCACCAGACTGTCAGCAAGAACAATGAGTACATTTATTATTATAGTCATTTCCACATAACGGATTATAAAGGCATGAATTATGCAGCTTTACAGGGCTAATCCATATTGAATAAACCATTTACATACGTCTAATTTGGGCTGTAATGTCAAAAAGAACAAGGAGATGTATTTACTCCATCAGCAAAATGTTAAATTCTCTTCCAACTGAAATGATCAAATTTCATTTTACACTGCATTAGTGTATCGTCAAATTATATAGAGAAATATAGCTAGTTTTTACTGACAATCCAAAGCCCTGATTTGATTTGATCACCCCGAATATAAATCTAATACGTCATGCAACTCTAGCTTTCCTCTGCTTCTAGAGTAAGCTTAAGGAGGATTTGTTCCCTTAGTGCAGGGGTGTCCAATGTTATCCAGAAAGGGCCAGTGTGGGTGCAAGAAGCCACTGATTCAAGAAGCCATACCTGAATCCACCTGTTTAATTAGTCGTTCTTGGCTTTCAATAGACGATCAGGTGTGGCATCTATTTGGCTGGAATGAAAGCCTGCACCCACACCGGTCCTTTCTGGCCCTTTTCTTGGACACCCCAGGCTTAGAGGATTAATCCATAGTGTAGAGACTAATAAGAGTGCAGTGTCAAACATGTCCTGCTGATTTAGAAAAAGGTGTTAAAAGCAAATAAAATAACTGCAGACATGTGAAATAAATATTTTATAGAGATTGGTTTGAAATACTTTGCATGATGATTTTGACATTAAAATATCATTGCTTCAGGTAATAACTGTGACCCGACAGGTGAAACCGATTTAAACCGATTAGAGCGATCACATCAGAAAAATGTTTATCACGTCAGGTAAGTATTTCCTATCGCATCAGTGTGATCAAAACTGTACATCATTTTCCATCCTGTACAATTTTGCAGTTCATCCATCATCAAGTCTCCGGCAGGGTACATTTTAAGCCCTGATGACCCTGATTTTCACTCACACTGCATCAGTGTAAGGTTTTGAAATATGATGTGAACTTCCCATGCTTCTGTGACCATAAAACAACCCCATCATTGCGCTTTCTGATTCCTTATATGGTAACACTTCCTATAACCCATGTTCAGAGGAATATAAATCCAAATAGCTCATGTCTGCTCAAACCTTTTTGTTTAACCGGAAAATGCTAATGTATTTTCCATTGTCTGTCTCCGAGTCTCTCTATGACTTACGTCCTTATTGACTGGCTTAAATATGCTCTGATGCTGATGATAAACAAAAGATTCCCCTTTTACGGTTTGGAACACCGGCGGGTATAACGGTAGGTACGGCGAACACGTCAAACAATAATTCTTTTAATTCATCGTAAAACCTAATTTGGGCAAGTTTCTTAAACCTAACAAATTAGCAATATTGCATCATCAACAAAGCAATGTCGCTCATTAGGTCACTAGCTCTACAGTCTAAATAAATAAATAAATATTGGAACAAGATTGTTTTTGTGTCATTTGGTCTCTGTACACAACCACGCTTAATAAAAAAAAAAAAAATGCTCATGATGTGAATGAAGTCAGGACTTTTAGGTTTAATTCAATCCCAAAGGGTTGACCAAATAATGGCATTAACAACTCAGGAATTACATATTTTCATACACGCCAACATTTTTGGTGGCTCATCCAACAGTGGACAAATGGCTGGCAAAGCAGATGCATGGCCAGGTGTGGCCTGTTCCCTCGTTACTCCGTGACTAATCAAGCAGATAAAAGGCCTGGAGGTTTCATTGTTACACTTGCATTTGGTAGCTGTTCACTTAAACTCTGAAAGAGGTGTCTGTGCAAGTGAAGGAGTCCATCATTAGGCTGACAAAATAAAATCAATCAGAGAGACACAAACATTGCAAGTGATCAATGTAACAGTTTTTATCAATAAAACATTACTTAAATTACTGGACATCAACCGTTATTCTAACAAACACACAAAAACAAAGAACACTACAGTAGGTGGTGCAAACAACCAATATGATTTCTTTTGATTCAATTTCAGGGCATCTTGATCTATTTGGGTAGGAGAATAAGAATGAAAAATAATAGAAAGAAAACACAATGGAAAAAAAAATAATAATAAATTGCCATTTTTACAGTTGCTTGTTATAGCGTATGATGGGTCTAAAATCTAGTTATACCTTCTCACCTTCAGGGTTATGAAATTGTTGTCTGTGTGATTCCAGTGCAGCTGTGTTTAAATTTTAAAAAAGAGTTAAATTTAACCTTAGTGCTATGCTAACATTAAGGCATTGTTTTAATGCACTGCACAAAGTGCCTTGAATTAGGCAGTTATAGGTCACGTCCTGCTGGAGTTACTTGGGGTTACACACCTTGCTCCAGGGAAAGAAACGGCAATAACAGGATCTCATCAGCCAGAACTGAACTCATGACCTCGTTTGGTTCGTGGCCTGTGGCTATGTTCACTGACTCCTATCCAGCTATGGCCACTATTTCTTCTATATTACATTCTGGATTATGAATATGAATAACAATGAATGAAGTCGGATCTCTATATACTGGCACTTGCAATTCGGCTATAAAAATACCAATAATAAAACAAGAGATTATATCTGTAGGATGTTATCGGTTACACATAAGGATTCCTCTAGGGTCGGATGAAGGCAGTTGCCGAACTTTAATTAATGCAATCACATTGAAAGGTCAGAAGTAATCAGATTTTTTCCCAAAAAACAAAAGACTGCCAACCTTTGGGTATGTCTTGGGTTGGGGGTGTTGGAGAGAGAGAGAGAGAGAGGAAAATAACTTTGAGGGCTAAATACTCAATACAATCCAAAATGCAACAAAAATGCAATTATGTATTTAATTACAAATTAACAAAATTAAACTTAACTCAAGATCAGTGTAAACTACATATAAATTCAAGCAAAGAAAAAATGTTAACCAACTGACTAATCTAAATGTGGTGGGACATGGTATAGCAGACAGTGTAGCTCTACAGCTCTACAGTTATTTATGTTTAGAGCTTTGTACATTTTCTTAGTGTTTTTAAATAGATTTTTTTTTTGGTTCTTCAAAGATTTATAGCTGTGATTTAATGTGTGAAAATGGATGCCTCATTTGGGATGAACTGAAGAGGCAAGTGCCAAAATGTGCAGTACCTCAAATGTCCACTGGGAGCCTGCTCCAAAAATTTGTCAATCTCCATAGACATGTACAGTGGAACCTCGGATTACGAGCATAATTCGCTCCGGAAGTGGGCTCGTATTCCAAAACACTCGTAAACCAAAGCAAATTTTCCCATAAGAAATAATGGAAATTAAATTTATTCGTTCCACAGCACAAAAAAATAAATGCATAAAAATAATTAACACAAAATATAAAGTAAAAATAAAACAAATTAACCTGCACTTTACCTTAAAAAAAGGTAAAGATAAATCCAGACAGATAAGTGTTTCCAATTATGCACACAGGCGTGTGTGTGTGTGTGTGTTTTTCTCTCTGTTGCGCTGCGGAGTGTGTTATGTGTGCGCGCGCGTAATTTGACACCGCGCCGGTTGTGTGCGAGTGAAGCACCCCCTCTCTGCTACACACAAACATACACACATTAAAGGCGAGAGAGAGAGAGAGAGAGAACCGGCACGGTGTCAAATTACACGCTCGCACACACAACACACACTCAAACACAGACACACAGTAAAGACGAGAGAGAGAGAGAGAGAGAGAGAGAGTGTGTGTGTGTGTGTGTGTGAGAGAACCGGCATGGTGTCAAATTACGCGCGTGCACACAACACACACTCCGCAGCGCAAGAGAAAGAAAAACACACACACGGATGTTGATTATACCAGTAAGAGACAAGCCCTAAGACCCAGCAGGGGAGATGATTACCTGCAGTGCAAGAGAGAGAAAAACCGTTGGCTCAGTTGTGATCACGTGACGCTTGGCGTCAAATCAAGAAGCGCATGCGTGATACATGATACTCGGTGCTCGTAAACCAAGACAATGCTCGTTTTCCAAGTCAAAATGTATTAAAAAAAATCTTTGCTCGTCTTGCGGAACACACAACAGTGAAACCTCGGATTACGAGTAACGCGGTTTCACTGTATGTTCCTTTTGTGACAACTGTACTGGGGTGATTTTCTCATGTAAATCATAACTTAAAATTGTATTAAGCCATAAAATTATACATAATTATAGTTAATTTGAGGTGTCAGACTGCCAGCCGTCTGCCATGCTACACTTTAGCTAGCCAGCTAACTGGAATCATTAGAGTTCACCATACCACAAGAAATGTAGGAGTCGACACAGCATGTACGTGTAGGGTATGGATGATGGAGTTTAATCAAATGCAAAGTAATTTTATCATATGAATTAACTTTAACCAGAATTTTAGCTAAGCTAAGGCAAAGCTAGCTAGTTTGTGGTAACCCGGGTAAGTAGACTTGTTCCAACCAACAGCCAGGTGCTGTTCGCATTTGTTCCCATTTACAAATTTATGGATTAACTGGGGTTTAGGCAGCACCGGCTACTGCCAAGATGATGGCGACCAGAGTTGTGCCCAGTGTTAAATCAGTGTCAATCAATTAATCAGTTCAGCAATAAATGCAAAAATGAATGAATGAACAAACGAATGTAAGTCATTTGCACACCAAGTCAATCACACTGTGGGCCATTAAACCTTACCATTGTGGACTCTGATTTTCAGGGCTCTCAACTGGAGCTTGACTGTTAGGAGGGAAAGGATGGAAGGAAGGATCTCAGCAGCAACCTCATTTCCCCTCATGTCTGTTTCAAACACTCAGCATCAGCAGTATACTAATCACCAGCCTGATCATCTGCACCTGTTTCAAACTGATTCATGCCCTAAGATTGATGTTTTTTATGCTCGAATGAATAAAAGGTTGCTGTGTGGCTTAACATTCCTGTGAAAGTACTCGGGTACAGGGACTGAAATGAAAATAAGGTGCTAAAACCTTGCCAAAAATGAGAAGCAAAAAATGTCCTTCAGGAAGCCTGGATAATTATTCCTCAAGACTGCATTAAAAATACAATATAAATGTTATAATTATTTATTTCTGTTGTTCCGAATTGTCTGAAAATTGTTCATATTTTTTGAGCAAGCACTAAAGGGCAGTTTGCCGAGGGTGCTATAAATGCTAGAATAGAAAATACGAAAAAAGTAGTTAAGGAGGTACAGTAAGTGGATGGGAGCAGACCATGGATAGTATTAAACGGGAGCCTGAATAAAGGATTAAAATTTATAATACCATGCAAAGATTGGGCCTTCAGAAACACGAGGGAAGTGAGATAAGTCTGATCTAAGTCCATCACTTAGCATGATGCTGTATTTCAGTGAGATTTGATCCAAACCTAAAAAGAGCACAGTACCAGAAAGATGTACATCTCTTGTATAGATATAACCCTTCCCTCACCCATGTCAGAGAAAAGCACCAATCAGGTCCAGCAAAGTATGTACAGCAACCGACAGTCAGCTTCAACCAAGCAATTTGTAACACTGGCAAGTGCATTTTCAATACTAAGGTTCAGCTTCGAAACTCCTTAAACAGGTAATTGAAGCCTTGTAAGTGTTCTTAGCTGAGCTGCTACTTGCCTGAAAAAGGCAGGTTATAGAAACACGTCTGTAATTACTGTGCTCTGCAGGGTCAAGCCCAGGCTTTTTAGTAACTGGAGTGCTTGTAAGAAGTTTTAATGTGGGAAGGATCAGAACTTAATAAAGCTTTGTAAAGTCTTAGTTATTTATGTTACAGGCCTCTCCAGCAGTTTTGCTCTTTCAGTTTTCTTTCACAGTCTTGGTTTTTTGCAGAACATGATATTTGTAGGCAAGCATGGGCACTATAAGAGCTACTTTCTTTTCTGAGGTATCGTAATTGGTGACCAGTAGCTTTCACATGCAGGAGCGTAAGAGTAAATGAGACAAAGCATGAGACAAAGTCAGCATGCATTTGTGAGGGAATGAGCTGATTTCAAATAATAGAGAGGATTTTTTCATGACCAGGGGCTATGAGGATGGAGTGGGTTCTAGGATTGCAGCCTATTCAAGCATGCTCATTAATGTTGTGCTACGCTCTTACAGGAAAAGTAAAAACGCAATTTTAACCCCTCCATTGTAGCCATAGTTAAGTTGTGGGCACCTCAATTTAGATTAATAAATATTCAATATGTGGGTGTGAGAAAACTGTCATAAACATGCAATGGGAACATGTGTGGGCAATGTAGAACCTTACCTTTTTAAATCTGCATTCATGTTTTTGTGTGTCCCTGAGCAAATCCACAATACATAATAAAATTGTTGTTTTTTCACTACATATTTACAGTTTTTTTTTTTTTTTTTGTGGAAAAACAAACGGCGGGCAAGTCAAACTGAGTTTTGATTGTGCAGAATAAGAGAACACACTTAGAAGAGTAAAAGAAAATGCACATGTATTAGTTGATTTACCATCCAAGGTGGTTGGAGTGTCTGCAACAAGTCTGAAACGCTGGCCTCCCAGGAACTCCTTTAAATGACCCAAACATGTCCAAATGGCCTGAAGAGAGGTCAGGACTGTATGGCGGATGTGCAAGTGATGTCTGTGAATCATTGAAAGTACAGTTACCAGAGACAGTAATGAGTCTCCATCAATTTTTAAGGATCAGGCGTTCCACATGCTGAATGTTCACAGGAACAGGAACGGCTGCACTGGGCTTCAATCCACTTCAGCCAGTATAGCCATTCACAGAAGTACATTTACACCATTGAAATGTTTTACTAAGACTACGAATCTCAAGTCTCATAACAGACTCATAAGTCAGTTTTATGTTTCATTTACAAGAAAAAATTAAAAAGTCCCGGTGTGGCTTGAGCACCCAGTGTACTATCCAGTGATTTTTTTTTTTAACAACAGAGTCATTGTACTGTCACAGTCTAAATATAAAACAATGTCCAGTTTTGTTTTGCTTCCATCAACTAATAACTTGCGACAGCTAAAGAAAAAGCTTTAAGAACGACCAATACATCTTAATTAGCCCCTAATCAAATGAAAACCTCATTCATCTGTACACTCATAAGTAGCAAAGAAATCGCTATGTTAGCTAACAGGAGTGGACAGAATGATTTGAGGAATGATTTTCGTGGGGAGATGGGTTGCCATTTTGAATCAAGTGTAACCAAACGGGACTTCAGTATTAATATAGACCTACAGTGGGAAATGCAAGAGATGTCCAGACATGTGACCCATTTTGACCTTGACCAACATGTCTTCATTATGCATTGATTAGTGTCTGGCATGTAAGGGAGTCGTCTACCTTTGTTTAAATAAAGAGCTACATTGATTGTTATGAAGGCAAATTAAACAGGCTATGTTCATCATGTCCATGTGAATGAGAGAATTTACACAATTAAATGCTTCATGGTTGCACAATTATTGAAAGGACTATTGTCTGATGTACAGAAATATTAGCTTGTTTGCTTTTTGGAACATGGAGAGATATAGAGGGGTTGGTTTGTGGAGTAACTTAAAGGTTTGTGTTATTATACAGTCCTAATATTATACTCCTAATTTACTTAAAGCATCTTTGTATATTTATTATAACATTCATTATAATATGTTCGTAAGGATTGTGATTGCAAATGGAAACCTTTCATACATTTAATCTGGAGTTCAACCAAAGCTTAGCGGGCCACTCTAATTTGTACAATTTTTAATGTACTTGTTTTTAATTTTTTTTTCTCCCTTTTCTTGTTTCATGGTTGAATTTTTGTTAGCCGTTTGTTGAATTTTTGTTAGTTTTAGTTGTTTTGTTAATGCTTTAAGAACATTAAACCACTGGACATCAGCCAGGGGAAAAAATGCCAGTTGGTTCAAGTGTAACAATAAATCCTCTTTAATGGACAACAGAACTTGGTCCTTTGACTTTGATCGGTGTGTGGCTTGAAGTTCATATAGAAAAGGAAATTTTCAAGGTCACACCACTACAAAAATGATATATGAAAGCTGTAACTGTGCTTTTTAAGGGACAATAGGGTTTAATGGAGTGAAATGTGTGTTGTATGAGAAATGTTAGTAAAAATGTCCATTAACAGTGGTCAAGATTCTATACTTTCTACATTAAGAAACTTTGTTAAATCATCTACCAACTAAATTCCATAGTTCTTCAAGTTATTAGAATATTGTAGACATTTCATTAAAAAACTGAAATTATATAGATTGATTATAGGTAAAGTTAAATATTTCAACCCCCTCTTTTTGGTTTTAATTTTGATGAATAAGGCTTACAGCTAATGTAAGTCAAAAAACAGTAAAAACCCAGTACCATCAAAATATTTTGTTAAATACTTTGAGATCAATCGAAAAAAGAATTTACAATACAGACATTCTGAAAGAATATGTTTGTTCATGCACTTAGTACTTGGTCAGGCTCGTTTAGCATAAATTACTGCAGTATGAAGGTGATCAGAGGCATTATTGAAAACCGATTCCTTTAAGAGCATCTTGTCTGTATTGTTGGGTCAGGTGTTTCTCACCTTCCTCTTGAAATTTGTCCATAGATTCTCTATGAGATTCAGGTCAGGAGAGTTGGCTGAGCAATCAGGTACAGTAACATCATGGTCCTTAAACTAGTTAGTGGCAGTTTTGGCACCGTGGGCAGGTAAGTGCTGCTGAAAAAGAAAGTTGTGTGCCTCTATAAAGCTCATCAGCAACCAGATTTCCTGGTAGATGGCTGCGTTGACATTGGGCTTGATTAAACATGGTGGACCAACCTTTCTCCTTAGTCTAGATAAGACACTTCTACTGTTGTCTCTGGTTCAGAAGTGGTTTGATACTAGACGAAATAAAATATTTCAACGTTTAGTGTTACTGGATTTTTGAGCTGTAAATGTAATCAAAATTAAAACCAAAAAAAAACATGAAAAAGTTCAAGTGTAATGAATTGAGAATATGGGTTTCATTTTTTAAATTAATTACTAAAAAAAAAAAAAAAAAAAAAGACACTTTAGTTTTATCCAACTGAATATAATGATTATCCACTATACAGTACATAATTGATAATCTGTTTTAGCACTGTACTAAAACACCCATACAACCATCATTCATACTGTGTAATAAATATGTAAATAGCATAAAACTGCATTCACATTATACAATATTGATAATATTTCATGTATGTGTATGTTTACTTGTATGACAAACACAGCACCCACGCTCAAAGACACTTGGCAATAATGAATTATTTAAAGCGGCACGCATCTATAATCAACAATAGCCAGCAGTCAAATCTTGACAATGCATGGGAGACTTCTCTCCTGTATTTAATATCTTTGCTTGTCAGAGCGTTATGCACAGATGATTAATGCATGTGACAGTCCAATTAGTCAACAGCAAGAAGGAATATGACTTTCTTTTTTTTCCCTTGACTTTATCAGATTAACATCCTGCATAATCTATTTGGCACTATTGATTGCACTCAGTGGTAAAAAACACACAGTATATCGAGAGCCACTTTGGAAAAGGAACAGCCACTTGTTCCTTAGACAGTCATACTGCAGCCTGCTGATGTCTATCACCCAGGTAAAAATCTCAGATAAGCCTCGGGGCCTCTCGACATGGAGAGGGGAATGTGACAAGAAAGAAAGGTTTAAGGGAGAATCAGGACTCTTAGTGATAAGGCTCTTACCTCCAGAGGGCAAAATCAAGCAACAGTGAGACAGACCTAAGTTGGGATTTCCTATTAGGGCAAAAAGCTTTTTTTTTTTTTTTCCCCCCCTTTCTTCCTTTCTTTCTTTTTTTTTTTATACCGTCACTCAACAACATCCATCCATTATCTATATTACTTGTCCTGTACAGGGTTATGGGGGGGCCTGGAGGCTATCTTAAAGAACTTGGGGCACAAATCTGTTTTGGGGTGCCAACCCATTGCAGGGCACAAGCGCATACACGTATATACATTACAAGCATTTTGAAAACAGCAATCAGGCTACACCACGTGTCTTTGGACAGTGAAAGAGAATCGGAGTACCCAGAGACAAGGCCGCTGACGACGTGGGAACACCGGGTCAGTTGTCCTGGGCAGGGTTTGACATTAACTTTTTTGCTCACTGGCCAATGTGGCTAGTGGATTTCCGGAGTCACTCGCCATTCAGCCTTTTTACT
>JAQMYL010000007.1:4478448-4491566 GCA_030014365.1 Clarias pachynema | reverse complement strand
ACTAAAGTTATTACCCGCCACAGCCGAATTTTACCCGCATTTGGCGGGTGGGCGGGTGCCAATGTCAAGCCCTGGTCCTGGGGCTTGGTCAGGGGCGGCCCAAAAATGCACTCCAACCTTTATAGTCTACAGGACTAAGTTAAACCAAAAGTATATATATATTTCTGAAACGTCTATATAGTATTTGAGAGTTACATAAAAGCAGACTAAGTGGGGGGAGACCTCTCTTGCAGTGTGCAAATGGAATCCATGTTGTGTGTGTTTGTGCCATGGGCAGTCAGCCTGTGAGCCGTCTGGGGTGGTGGTGGGGGATCGGTGGAATTCAGAGACCGTTTTGTCTGGCGCTTGAGCAAGACAGACGGCAGACCTGCTCGGAGGTAGCCCACCAAGCATAGGGAGGAGTTGTGCTGAGACAGTGCTAATCATTAAGCCACTATACCATACTCCCAACATATTCTCTAATAAAAATGAAATAATGTCATCTGCATAATTAAGCGTCATGAGATTACATCTACTGCAACTGTTGAAGCTGATTGCTGTACATTGTACTCCAGAGTGCAACTCATGACACATATAGCGTTATCTCTCAAAGAACCCGAGTGTGTGTGTCAACCTTACAGTGTCACCTTAATGACCGTCACGTAATAATGTCTAGAATGATTCAGCCACCATCGCCTATATTTTATAACGGTCATCATAGCTCATGATTATTGCCATTATTACTGCATATAAGAATGACGGCGGAACAATCGAAATCTATTTGTGCAGGAGATCAGCATGTAAATGCAAAGCAGTGGAAAATTCACTTCAAGTGAACTTACCAAACATGATTTTATTCCACCTCCCACAGCCCCATTATGGATGGCTCCCAGCTTAGAGACAAATCAGTCATTTGTGACCTATTCATGACCTATTGCTGACATTATAATCCTCTGACTGTTAAAATTCATTAATGATGCCCATGATGCATGCAAAGAGCTGCAATACCAAATAAGTCTGAGAGAGATGAGAAATCATTGCAGGCAAAAGTTCAAAGACAATTAGTGGATGTTAAAAAGAGAAGGTGGCGGCATATGACAGGGGAGGTGAAGGTGAAGCTCAATTGACAGCCTTTTTCTTTTTCAAAATGGCTTCTCAAGCAAAGTGCCCTCATCATCTTTGACTCCTAATCTTCTGCATCTCAGGCATGAAATCCAGCCCTATGCGTATACACTTATTGTATGAAACTGTTGGCCGATACTGCCCGGGTTTAAAGCAGTACAGAGGACATCCATGGCAAAGATGATAAAGAAAGTGCCAAAAAAATGATAAAATTGATATTAAACAAAATTCTCCATTGTGGAGACTGGTTGGACACCAACAAGAATTTGAACCTGCTGGGAGTACCCAATATTGCAATATGGTTGCATTGCAATTTCTTCACCATGTTTCTCTTTATTAGCACCTGATAAAAAATAATTATATTGAAGTTATATTGGCAAAGGAATTATACCTAATGGTCCTCATATGAGGATCATCTGTTTAAAGATACAGTGAGAGAATTTCATGTCCTTATATGAGGACATTCGGGTCTCTAGAGGTTAAAAGAAATCCAAACTACAGATGAAGTTGATATCTTACATGCAATTTAGCTAGTAAATGCCTGAATAAGTATTCTCAGAAATTACAAAATAGTAGCTTACTGACAGTAATGTGGTTCTAACGTTATAGTATTAAGGTCCGTTAAATCACCCACCAGATACCAGCTTAGCTATCGTTTTAATAAGTTAAAATGTGATGTAATGGCCGTATAAGAAAAGAAAATCATATTATATAGAAATGCTGTATAGCAGGTCATCCTAGGAACAAGATATACCGAGTATTCTGTACAGTCGCAGAACGCCTGGGGCCTTTCCCAGGGGACTTGAGTCCATTATAGGGCACAAGCCTGCACACATTCACAATGCGGGCAATTTGGATATGCCAATTAGCCAACTCTGCATGTCTTTAGATTGTGGGAGAAAACCCGAGTCCCTGGAGGAAACCCACCAAGCACATGCGAACTCCACATATGCGATCTGAAGGCGAGACCCTAGAGGTGTGAGGCCACTATTCTACCATGCTGCCAAGTAAATTATAATGTTCTTAATTACTATACTGTTACTTGCTTTCCAAACAGACCCAGAACTGCACAGACAGGACTCAGTTGAAAACCTGCTGCCGAGACAAATATGTTACTTTATGCTAAATTAAGGTATGGGGTACATCTGTGATGAATCTCAGTCATCCAGATGAGGTTACCTGCAATTTGTGGTATGACAATTGGACTGCTTTCATGTTGGGTAGAAACGTTTCACTAGTCGCCCAAGTAGCTTCTACCAAGCAGATGATTCCCTAAGCTGAGGAATCTGTTATTTCTGTTTTTGGAAAGATATGCAGGTCAAGAAACCATCCGGGATTTGCTTCTCTGTTTATATATCCATGTACAATCTTTTAGCTTGCGACCCATGTGTTCATGCTCATTGTATCCACCTGTTACTTGTTTACTTACTGATTGGTTTGCAGATTTTCTTCATTTGAGTGTGAATTCTCATCATGGTTCACGTGCATTTCTAAATCCTTGTTTCCAGTGTTTTAGTTCTCTTCTCTAGTAGTTATAGTTTGACTCCATGGTTTTGTTCTGTACCTGCCTTTGATTACGTGTGTAGATATTTCTGTGTTGACCCAGTCTGCCTGTGAACTATGACCATGTTTATTGAACTTACCTAACGAAAGAGAATGTTGATTTCATGCACTTGTGACCCGCTTCATTCGCCCACACATCACAGAAACCTTGCTGAGTTGTAAAATGTAACAACAGTCTGTTTTAACAATAAATGAAAAGGCTTAGAATTATGCAAGTATGCTCATTAGAATGAAAAGACGTATACATGAATAGGAATGGGGATGCTATGGAGGGCAGTTATACAATTATCATGTATTTCTGTAAACTTTAATAGACGTTCAACTCTTGGAAAATACAAGCAATTAAGGTACAAAAACTTATTCTTTTAGAAATCTTTTAAACTATTACAGACTCTTTAAAGCATTTAATTTTGGCTGAACATTGGCCGTGCGCAAAACAATTCCTACAACACCACAAGGTCGTTCCTCATTCTCCGTGACAATTTTTCAAGAGCTCTGACAGATCTGTCATGACTTTGTTTATAGCTGATTTTGTCTACAGCCGTTTGTATTTCTCTTCCTGTTTAAGATACACACATCGACACACTCGTCTAACTGGCTAAAACAAATAGAATGCACTACACATTGTTCTAGATGCTATCTGGACAAAGAGAACTAATATTAAACTGGAGCTACAGCAACTATAGTAATTAAAAATAGATATTTTGAGAGAGTTCTCATTAGCTTTTGCATTCTTCTCAGTGTTTGCAGAATTTCATTTCGGCCACCAGGGTCTGGGTTCGATTCCCAGCAAGGTTCGAATTTCATTTCGGCCACCAGGATCTGGGTTCGATTCCCGGCAAGGTTCGATTCTTACCTCTGTGTGCATGGAGTTTGTGCCACCCCCTTATCAAAGTTGATAAAATCCTTACGCTTTCTATTTTCCCTGCTTATAACATATCAACTTCACTGCAAAAAGTTCACTTGCTGCATAAACTCTCACACTTCCAGACACCATAGTAACGAGATATTGTAACTGTAGCTATCGTAACAAGGGACAAATTGTGATGGCTAGACAACGATGGTTCAAAGGCAACTCCAAAACAGGGGGTCTAGTGAAACGTGTTAAAAAAAATGAAAACTGTTCCAAGGAAGGAAAACCGGTGAAGCTGCAACAGGGTAACAGGTGTCCAAGGCTCACTGATGCACATGGGGACCAAAGGTTTGCCCTGTGTAATAAAAGACCAACTGTAGGTGCTGAAGGTGCAGCAGCACGGTGGCTTAGTGGTTAGCACTGTCGCCTTGCACCACCAGGGTCCGGGTTCGATTCCCGCCTTGGGTCTGTGTGCATGGAGTTTGCATGTTCTTCCCCATGCTTGGTGGGTTTCCTCCCGTAGTCCAAAGACATGCTGATTAGGTTAATTGGAGATCGCAAATTGTCTATAATGTGTGAACGTGAGTGCCCGGTGGCGGATTTTCTGGGATAAGCTCCAGTTTCCCTTTCCTGTTTTGAAAATCAGTTATGATGAACCTTCAAATGAAGTTTCATCATGATAGCTCTTCTAAATGATGGTGCGAATGCAAGAGGAATAGTACAAATATTACAATGATTGGAGATGCCTTTCCAGCAAACGTTTGATCACGTATTGCAGGCACAGCCTTCCTGATAACTGCAAAAATGTATTCTCACTTCAGTGACACAAAACTTTATTACGTATCCTTGAGCAATTTTAAGTGGGTATAAGGTGATACATGCGCATCACGTACACTATTGAATCAGCCTTAGGGTAGAACTGTTAACCGGCAATTTGAGACCATCTTGCATAGAAAATCCATGTTCTGTATTTTTACATGCCTTCAGCTCTGCTGCACCACACTATGCAGATTATGTCTACATTATATGCTTACTGGTGTGATATTATGGACTAAATCCATTATTTACAAAGAATCATAACCAGGATACCCTGAAATGATCATCATACCTGAAAATCTGCTTTGACTACTGATTATATGGATCTGCTCGTCAAAGATGAAGAACGAGTAAAATGTTTACCCGGTTAAAATGCTTCACATGATGGAGATGTTTATTGGTATGGCTGTTGTCAAGTGTGCATTTGCCAGCACAGAAAAGCTAAACTGAGTCAAGTTTATTTATTGACATGGTGTCAGAAGCAGTTTGAAAAGACAAGGACTCGTGCTAAATAAATAATGCAGAATTTGAAGCCACTGGGGAGCGTCGTGTTTTACAAGCTGGGGAAGTGGCCCACTTGAAGGCAGCGATTTCTGCAATATCACATTGTAGCAAAGCTAAACATGCAGGATGGAGACATCCAACTCGTACCCCACGGATTATGAGGCTGAAAACGTAATCAAGCCGTTCACATTCGTGGAGAGAAAAGGTGAGGATAACTGTCTCATGAATTACTTTTTTTTGTGTGTGTGTGTGTGTGTGTGTGTGTGTGTGTGTGTGTGTGTGTGTGTGTGTTATGATGTACTCATCAAACCTCTTCAGAACTATGTCCATCAAAGAATTCAAAGTCCTGACAAGAGGGCTGAGAATTGCACATGAGTCTTACATGAACTGTCAGAAAGCTGTGATTTCGGGGATATGAGAAGTGAAAACAGAGATGGACACGTTGTAGAAATAGGTCAGAAAACGAATTCCAAAATAGCTGCAACTTAAAAGACCTCATGCTGGACATAGCAGTTTAAATGGTGAGACAAGCTGAGGATGTGGAGCACCTGTTAAGTCAGCAGACAAGGCTTTCATAGAAAATCCAAGAAATAGTCCAACATAAACCACTTTCTAAGAGAGGAGAACAGACAGGCCGGAGAAAGCACCGGTACAAAAGGAACAGTGGGGCAGAACTGAGTGGGGGGAAAAAGCCAGGTAGAGCCCATGGTGGCAGAAATAATGAAGGGATGTGTACAAAATGTGAGAGATTCCAACACAAAGAACAGGCAGGTCATGCAGCATGTGATTCAATTTGCAGGAGATGTAATAATAAAAGGACAATGTGTACGGATGTGTCGTTCTAAAACTGTCAGGGAAGTCAGGATGGGGGAAAAAGAAGAGAAAAAAAAATCATTTAACTGTGGGTGCAGCTGACTGATAGAAGATATGAAAAGTGGACTGCTAAAATTGTGTATAATTAGTTATTTTTTTTAATATAAAACTAATCAAACAAAGAGACCTTGCTTGTCAATAACCATTTATCAAAATCACACTGAAAGGGGAAAAAATTTATAATAAAAAGCTTGTTTTCTGATTTGTGCTTAAATCAAAAAAGTTAAAAAAAAAAAAAAAAAAAAAAGGAGATAAGCACTCACATCCCAGTTTGCTTTTTCATTACCGTAGACACGATTAGTACGACCCTGAAGTTATTACTAGTTACTTATGTTGTCCCAGAGTGTATTTTTAATTTCATTCATTCATTCATTAATTCATTCATTCATACCTAATAAGCATGGACAATTTAGTGCCAGGTAAGAAAGAGACACACACAACTCTCTAAGAACCTATACATAAACCTGCCACGGTAAATCAGCTGCGTGAGGCTTTTAGGGAAGGGGCTTTTAAATGTTTAGTGTCAACAGCCCTGAAAGCAGGCAGCACGGTGGTGTATTAGGTAGCACTGTCACCTTTCACCACCAGGGTCCGGGTTCGATTTCCGGCAAGGTTCGATTCTCACCTCTGTTTGCATGGAGTTTGCATGTTCTTCCTGTGCTTGGTGGGTTTCCTCCATCAGTCCAAAGACATGCAGATCAGGATATTGCTGTTCCCAAATTGCCCATACTGAGTGTTTGTATGGGCAAACAATTTGGGATTGGCACCCTGTCAGGGTGTACCCCATCTCTTTCCCTCAATACGGGATAAAGTGGTATATGATTGAGTGAGAGCCACGAAAGCAGACCTCCGCAAGTCCTACACAAGAATAACTACAAAAACTTTCTACAAAATATTTATTTTAAATAAACAATAAAAGCACATGAATTAACAGTATCTGAGTATACAAGGTAAAGTTTAAGCCTATAAATAATAATTCCTAAAACACCTTTTAAAAACGACTATTATTATTATTATTATTATTATTATTATTGTTATTATTAACTTCAAATTTAAAGACCTTTTCAAATGCTTGATCGATTATCAAATCCACTGATTCACAAAGTTCACAATAGGGTACCCTATGTATTCATTTTGTTTTAGAAAGCTGGTCTATTTCAACCTCGAAATTAAATGATCAGTGAACTAAAGCATGTGATGGAGTTTAATTCACTACACAGTGCTTATTTAGCAGTAATAGACCATCACAACAAAATATCTTGTTGAAATCTTGACTCCATTGGCAGTCATTTAAAAAAAATAATTCAAAATTAAAATAAAAACGAAACATAAATCAGAAAACATGACAACATGTACAAGAGAAATAAAATACCAAATGAGAAAACAACGAAAATTCAGTCAAACCAGAAAGGGTAGGTACAGTTTGTGAATAAAATTCTGCCAGATGTATGAGGCAGAGTGCTTGAAAAGGTAGCATGCAAAAGGAAATTTTGTAAAACGGCCAGACACCTCATTTATGTGAATATATACGGGAATCGGTGAAAAGTTTCTAGGAATCCTCACAGCTAGCAGTGAGAGGTGATGGCTGTGAGGTGTAAAGGCCTTTTGTATGTTAATGACTAGCAGAAAGAGGTGCTGTCCTTATTATCATAGCCGGGTGGAGGGGGATTAGCCATGGTGTGCCTTTGTCTCTTCAGCTTGAGGGTTTGAAGGAGAAGCAAGCTACACACTCTGCTCTTCTCAAAGAGGCGATCCAGCGTCTTGATGCACTTGAGCGCAAGTTTGATGAGCGAAGACCGCAGGAAGAATCAAGCCATGTGCATAAAAGAGCTAAGAGGGCACATAATGTGGGCATTGCGGTAAGTTGAGCTTTATGTTAGCTGACAATATAGTAGTAAATTATACCTTGACAAGTTAGCTTAAGCACTTGGCAACACAACTACTTTTTGTTACGTGCATTGCTGGAACTGATGTCCGATGAGGAGGATGCCATTGCATGCCGTGCCGTCAGCGTGTAATATCTAATTGGACCGAGCTAGAAGGACATTTATTTTGGACATCTACAGTAACAAGCACTGGTGCATGTTTGTTTTAGTATTGCTTTTAATTTAATTGCACATTTGTTCATTTTTTCCATATTTTCTGTTTTTCCTTATTCTTATTTTGCTTTGTATATTGGCAAAAATAAGAATAAGGATATACTGGTTTGACCGAATTGTTGTTGTGTTCTCATCTGGTATTTTGTTCCTGAATATGTCGTGTTTTCTGATTTATGTTGTTTTCTGTTCCGTTATGTTGTTTTCAGATTTAATTTTGTTTTTGAATTTGTTATTTTATTTTCGAATTTGTTGTTTTGTTTTCGAATTCGTTGTTTTGTTTTCGAATTCATTGTTTTGTTTTCGAATTCATTGTTTTGTTTTCAATTTTGTTTGCAGTTTTATTTATTTATTTTTTTTTTTTCGGTTTTGTTTTGTTATTTTGTTTTTGGGTTTTTTCAATTTATTTTCCCCTTTTTTTTAAATTTTTTGTTTTGCACTTGGATGGTCCAGGTCCAATTCCTACCCAGTGCCCGAACCTCAGCCACCGGATGCAAGCGCCAAGCCCAGATAAAATGGAAGGGTTGCATTCAGGAAGAGAGTCTGGCATAACACCTGTGGCTAAGTTGTATGTGGATCGAATAGTCTGCTGTGGACGACCCTGTGGTGGGCAGAATGTTACAAGTGCTAAATAAAATTTTAAAAATCCTTTCCATGTACCCGGGATCTGTGACAGTATTTTTTTTTATACAGTAACAAGTGTAATAAAGTAATTAGTGAAAAGCTTTGCAAATGTCAAATTCCACACAATTTACTGCTCTTTTTTATGCCATTTAATCTTAGTCAAAGAGCTGTTGGTTGATAAAGTGATATAAGTTTGTGGAACGGCGAAAGCTCATTGTGGTGTGTAAAACCAACACAAGGGGAAAAATATATATATATAATATATACCTATATATACACACATACTACACTTCAGCAACATGGTTATACTGAAGAATCCATCATATGCTTGACAGCACATACACATTTTTTCCCTATCCCAGCTTGTTAGAAACCTGAGGTTAAAGTGCAAGGTTGGTCATGATAAGACACCCCTGAGCAGATCGGGTTAAAGTGCCTTGCTCTAGGTGACAGTTTGGCAATGCTGATGCTTAAACCCCTGACCTTCTGATTAGTAATCCAGAGCTGTAACCATTTGAGCCAGCACTGCCCCAACATGCCCCTACTGCTAACAATGTTCAAGGTCCAAAAGCATCTGCCCAGGATGAAGCATTCGAACCCACACGCATTACTCTTGTAATGATTAAGAATACATCTTGGAGCAGCTTGACTATTATTGATTATAATTGAACACAGACTCCAACACTGGCGTTCCAAACACAGATTGGTGTTTTGCAGCTTTGCAGAAACTTATAGAGCCTAATCAGATACTGACTTTTGACTGGACACACCCGAACGTGTAGTGGAGGTAGCAACATACCATGTGTACCTTTCCCATGGTTAGACTATAATCCAGAAAACCTTTCAGGGTCAAATTCATTCACTTATTTATGGAGTTACTGAATCTGCCGATCAGGTGGCAGCAGCACAATATATGAAATTGTACAGATACAGAGCAAGATCTCTAGTAATGTTGACATAAAACTCTAGAGACTGTTGTGTGTAAAAAAAATCCCACAAGATCAGCGATTTCCAAAAGACTCAAACCAGCCCATTTGGTACCAACACCATGTCACAGTGAAAGTCATTGAGATCACATTTCCTCTAATTGGATGTCTGATGTGAACATCAAGTCATGCTCTTGCCCTGTATTTGTGTGATTTTATTCACCGCCTTGCTGCAATATGGCTGCCTGATTAGGTAACTGCACAAATCAGAAGGTGTACATGTGTTTCTAATAAAGAGGACAGTGAGTGTAAGCTGTCTGCATACAAATCAAAACATTGTTGTTATTCTACTGTACACTCAGTCAAGGACTTACTTTTGGTTTGTGCCCCTGGGAATACACCCAAAAGGTCTATGTGGAATATTAAAAGCAATCATTTCTCTTTTAAAAATAAGTTTTAAGTGAAACCACTTTGGAAACATGTAAACACTTAATGTCTTTAAAAAAATCTGTTATGGAATGTTTCCCCCATACCAAAAAGTATTGATTGATTTACTCTAGCATTTACATTTTCGATTGAGCAATCAAACTGCACACAAAAGAAATGCAAATTTTGCAGACAAAATTGTCCTTTTGTTAACAACCTGTTTTTTTTTTTTGTTTTTTTAAACATGCATTATTGTTTATGAACTTGGACTTGCATTTGTTATATTTTGTCATTGCCTACCACTCTAGCATTTATTTAATCCATCATTATTGTTGTGCAATCTGAGGTCATAAATCTAGTAGAATGACTTAATACATTAACAGCGCCAACATTGTAGGTTTGGTTTGTTCGGCAATGAGTCATTTGGAGAGAGTCTCCTCGTGTTCACTTTAAACTGTTATTTAGTACCCTTATCTGTTTTTCATTATCCACATGTATAATTTCCTCCAAGTTTGTGTTTGTGCGTGTGACAGGGAGGAAGTCTCTTTAGATGATATATGAATGCAGTAGTGCAGAGCAAAACAATTATTTCCTTGGTCATGTCACGCTTGGCATGAAAAACTTCATTAAATTATTTCTAGACTCATAATTAATGTTGCTGCAAAATATGAATACCTGAGTCCTGTCCTGTGGGAAAGGAGTGTTAATAATTATTTTTAATTAGCGGTCTGGAAATGTATCTGATTAACTTGTGCAACATCCCTTTGCCTAATTAAATTTGGACTCCAATCTGAGGTGTTTTTATTACTTTGCACGAGTGACCAATCAAGGTGTAATTTAGAGCATTAAACAAAGATGACAGACCAAGAAGCTTTTGCTGTAATAGTTGTCTGACTAACGTCCACGGTGTGTGACTTGGCATTGTGGAAATTACACCAAGACAGCCGTAGAGCTTCAGTATTACATGTTGTGAAGCCTCTAAATGAAAATTTCTACTGAATTAATAAACATTGTGCTTCGTTAACTCATAAACCAAGTCAGGTCATAACCCAGATCTTTATGTATTGTATTAACATCGGCTTAGTTATTACTAATACAAAAGGCACCACACTTTAGGTACTATACTGTATATGTTTATGTAGTCCATTAACCGTTCTTATTTCTCTCAAACATAAAAAATGAGAAAGGGGCAGAAATTCCCCTTTATTCATTTATTTATTTTAATAATAATAATAATAATAATAATACGTATTATTATTTTGCCCCTTTCTCCTGCCCATTGTATGGAAAGCAGTCACTTATGGTGTTGATTGACTGTCTTGATTGATTTATTGTACTATACATACATTGCCTGACCAAAACAAGAGACACACAATAAGATTGCATTCATTCAATCACCTTAATCTTTGATTACAGCATGCAACATGGTGACCAACTCATGTCAGAACATGCTGACCAACTGAGACAGCCGCAGAACATAACACTGCTTCCCTTCTTACCCTGACATGCCTGGAATAGGGTCAATCTGGACTCATCAGACCAGATGACCTTTCTTTTTCCATTGCTCCAACGTCCCATGTTTATGCCCTCTAGCAAATTATATCCCTTTATCTTATAAGTCTCTCTAACAAGTGGTTCTTATTACTAGGCAGAGTATTAAGGTGGAAAAAATAAGGCATTCTTTCTATTCTTTAAGAAAGATTTTCTTCCCTTAGGTCCTAATGACTAAAGTAGAATCTGTATTATCAGATTCATGATGCTGAGCAATATATAATAAAATAGATAAAGACACTGGGTAGGTAGACAGACAGACAGTTAGCTGGTGAATCCACAGACCACTTCAAAAAGCACCTCAAATAGACCTCTTCTGGCCACTGGAGGAGAGTTTGTGTGGGTCTCACTTTGCGTTAGTGATTTGGACTGAGGACTGATTACATCCTAAACCCACCAAAGCCTGGTGTAATCCCCTTGGGTACTCACCGTCACATGGTACAGTCCTGCTTGACTGCGGAGGATTACCGCAAGTTGAAAATCGAGATCAGTGTTCCTGCTTCCCCATGGGCTTGCTGATCCTGAGAATTCCTGGCTTTCCTGCTGTGCCAGCCATCCAACCGAGTCTTTACCTTGGTCCCAGCAGGCATGGAATGTTCCACCTGTGGGGATCGAGAGATGGTTAGAAGAGACATCTCAAAGGGAAAGGAAAGGCAAAACATGGGTTTGGGGAGCTGGTTTCAAGGGGATGGAAGTGTAAAAAATATATACAGAATACTGTAAGTAAAGAAAAAGTAGTCTGAACCATTTCACAGTCAGAGAAAGAAGAAGGACTGAATTGGCCAGGCTGATAAGACAACTCTTTCTTTCGAGTACACTACATGGACAAAATATTTATCCAAACATGTTAATTATTAAATTCAAAAAGTTTCAATCAGGCCCTTTATCCCCAGTGAAGGCCAATCGTAATGCTCCAGCATACCAAGACATCTTGGTTGCATCATGCTACAGTATGCTCCAACTTTGTGATAACAGATCAACATGATCGTGCCTCAGTGCACAAAGCAAGGACGATAAAAACATGGTTTGATGAGTTCAGTGTGGGAGAACTTGACTGGCCCTAACACAGAGCCCTGACCTCAACCCCGTCTAGCATCTTTGGGATAAAGTGGAACAGAAACACTCGAAAATTTTGTGGACAGCCTTCCAAGAAGAGTGGAAGCTGTTATACTGTAGCTGCAAAAAAGGGGGACAACTCCATATTGAAGTATCCTGTATATACTGTACAGTCTGAAAATACTGAAGGTCCAAGATCCAGTCAAATATAAATGATGAAAACTGTACTAAGAACACAGTAATGGCAAAAACTGACATATACCCACTCCAGATTACATCGTGTTTTTTTTTTTTTTTTTTAAAAGAGGAGCTAGAAAATTTGCTTCAATATATGTGGAACAATAAGGTTCCACGTTTCCTTTAGGAGCATCTAGGCTCACATAAAAGCATATGGGCTCATAAAGGATAGGAATAAACTATTAATGCTATGTACTTTCCCGTGAATTGCTTTCCTCGTCCTATTGAAGACAAGATTGTTAAGATAAATCTATTTTAAATGAGTGACCGCAACACACATGCAGCTGCTTGGATCTACAGCAGTCAAGTGAGCTCTGGTGCAGCAAATGCTCTTGGAGTGCTGGATAATCATTAGTGATTTAGGGTTAAAGCCACACACTGATGAGCTATCCATCTGCATCATGCTTTTTAAGATTATTACAGTGGAACCTCGGATTACGAGCATAATTCGTTCCGGAAGCGGGCTCGTATTCCAAAACACTCGTAAACCAA
>JAQMYL010000007.1:4463270-4478348 GCA_030014365.1 Clarias pachynema | reverse complement strand
GCACGGATGTTGATTATACCAGTAAGAGACGAGCACTAAGACCCAGCAGGGGAGACGATTACCCATAATTCCGCAGCACAAAAGAGAGAAAAAATGTTGGCTCAGTTGTGATCACGTGACACTCGGCGTCAAAACAAGAAGCACATGCGTGATACATGATACGCGGTACTCGTAAACCAAGACAATGCTCGTTTTCCAAATCAAAATTTATTCAAAATCTTTGCTTGTCTTGTGGAACACTCGTAAACCGCGTTACTCGTAATCCGAGGTTTCATGGTACTTTTATAATAGATTTTTTTTAACAGCTTCTTGTATAAAAAAAAAAACACACGAAAACTGCCTTGTACTACTTATTTGTTTGAAATACTTAAAATTTTTATTGACACTGAATAAAAACCGGTGCGTAAACAATAGATTTTGAGCACACAACGCTAAAAATTCACTTCTACTTTATGCACAGCGAAGGCAGCACGATGTTTTTAAATCTCCATCTGTTTCTAAAGATGTGCATCTTGTTCGAGTGAGAAACCGAGTTATGAAACTGAGAAGGTCAAAAATGCAAGTAAGTTTATCTGGATCTAAGCGTTAAGCCTTAAATTGAGAACTTTTTTTTATAGGAAAAGTTTTCAATACTTACATACAACCACAATCTCTAAAATACGTTTCCCCCAATACACACAGAATAATATAACATATTAACCAATAAATCAACAATTCATTGTGTATGATAGAGAGAGAGAGAGAGAGAGAGAGAGAGAGAGAGAGAGAGAGCACATTACTCATGATGGAGAATATATTGACATGAAACAACACAATTAATAAATAAGTGCAAACATATATATATTTTTTAATACTCAAATACGTACTTCCACTAGTTATTGGATATGTTTAATATATTCTGCAGCCATCTTCTACAGTATGTTGTATAGGTCCCGGTGTGCTGATATGAAATAAGGACTCCCCACTACTTTTGGAGCTCCACATACATTTGGAGGAAAGAAGTGAGCAAATCTAAAATGACATCTTAAAATTAGTTACCATTTCCACAGTCCCATGACCGCAGTGATTTAGGAAAAAAAGGTCCCAAAGTTGTCTAAATTTGGAGCTCCATCAAGTATAAATAAAGAATGAGATGAGCGATGGAGGTTTTCTTTCATATAACCCAGACCAGGGAAAAGGAGCGAGGTGGTCAGCGCGAGTGGTTTTAATGTAATGGAGACAGACTTTTGACTGCTTCAGGGATCCAAGAGTTTTATTGGAAACATGGTGTGGGGCCTGGCTACCTCAGCTGTGATAAGAACACTTTATGAAGGAAAGGCTAGACCAGAATAGAATGTCGCATGCGGTTTAGATAATATACACTTTTGCTTTAATGTCCTCTCTGGATTAAAAAAAAAAAAAAAAAAGATAAAATAAATATGCATTTATCGGTATTACCCCATCATTAAAAATTAATCATGCTTATCCTACAAACAGAAAACTATGCACACTAATCCTCAATGCCTTCAACTTATTTACTAGAGAACTAACAGACATTTTAGACATTGTTACTTGTGTAGTTATCACTTCCTTGCAAACATAATTGGCTGTTTGGATAATTGCACTAAGGTTCATTTATACTGTTCCTAATAAAGTGGACAGTAAGTGTACGCATATTTCTTATCCTGTTTAATGCAATATTTCCATTTCTCCCTCTTATGAAGGCAACAGTTGCTTTAGGTAGTCTGAGGTTGAAGTTTCAGTATCTCCTCAACCTCTTGTGAAGTTCAAATCTTGCTCTTTGTGTAAATGCCAGTCAGTCCTTGGCAGTGTTTTATGTCCAGTCTCGTTATTTAATGCCGGGCACCATGCCAAGCTCGTTAATCCCCCCCTCCCTTGCTCTTGGACAAGAGGAAGGAATATTATGATGCAAACGTGGTCTCATCGTGCTGAACCGGGCTCAACAGGACGAAGCCTGCAGTCAAAGTTTAACGTTGCACGATTGAGTTCAAGCCCGTGCCACGGGTCTCTGAGCATTTGAGACACATTAATTATTTAAATATGTAGAATAGTTGAAGGTCGAGCCTTTGATGCCGTCTTGAATGACGGCTGGTGAAAACTGACAATTACTCATGCTAACATTGTTAGTGTTATTGATGACTAAAAACAATTGCATCGAGGCTGTGACATGGGCCGATTGATTGGGGAAGAGATTAAGAATTCTGGGAGAGTTGGGTGAAGAAGGTTGAAGTGGAGAAGGGGCCTAGGGTGTGATCCGATTATTGACAATCTTGTCATTGGCCTCACAGTGTTTTCCGTCACATTAAGTGGCAGGATGACATTTCTGAAGGTTAGCCATTGCACATGACTCAAGCAAGCACAGGGATTTATAGCAGTTATTTATCAAATCATACGAGGACTGGAACCTTGATTACAGAGCAGTGCAAAAGTATACACAGTTACACAATTTGCGTTTCGCTTACATAACAGTTCACTTAATAAAACTACATGTTGGCTTAAATCATGGCTCTAAAATGCACTCTGAGATAAATGTGCGAATTTTCAGCCATAATTTCAACATTTATTTTTGGCATTATCTACTCTATGCACATTTGCGCATCTTTGTATTTAAATTTACAACCCATTTTATTTATTATACTGTATAGACATGATAGTTTCATTGTCTGTTTTTCTTAACCTGGTGCTCTGCTGTTCATTTATATAACATACAAATGAAAAAAACACTTTTGTTCATGATGCGTCAATGTAACTTGTACGATAAGTCAACACATGAACTGTGACCAAGTCCTTTGACGCAGTCTCATTAACTGCAAATGAATAATTATAATAGAAACAACAAGATGAACAAGAATGAACAAGTGTAGCTTCATTTGTGTAAGGGTGATGTGTTCAAGTGAAGACTAAGAATACACAATCAAAACATAAATTGGGTGAATTATTACCGTTTTATTGAATATTAGCAACTTATTTTAAATAATAATCATTTTAAATGTGGCACCAGGCAAATGGATAAAAATAATCTCAGAAAGAGATGAGAAATCATACTAATTTGCCTATTAGTGGAAAATCTAGGAATTTTGTCAGTGATATAACCCTTAAAGTTTGACCTTTCATATGCAACATAAACTATTTCAAGAAAGGTCAACACATCTAGGATGAACCATATGTCATCCCTTAAGTGAGTTGGGCGTCAGATTTCCACAATTCCACATTGCCCTCTTGTTACATCATTGCAATAGTCAGCATTAAACTACAACTCCCGGAATTCAACACAACCTATAAACATGGCTACCAAGGACTACCATTAACAACCATTATTCAAGCTTCATATATTGTCCGTTTGACTCAAAGTCGCTTTGATGATGAGTAGTGAAACATTTCAGCTTAAAAAGAAAGAAGTCCCGTTGACATGATTTCCAGATAACCTCACCGGAATGACTGAGAATCTTCATAGACACAATGAATCCTGAACTCAATCAGCTGAATACATACAGTATTTAAACATCCTCACAACGCTTTCATTTTGCAGAGTACATGCTCTTTTTTATAATTATAACCGTTAATATCAAGCCTTCATTTATTGATTGTCCTCCTGATTTTTTAAATCTATTTAATACTTGTGCTTGAATAATGTATTTTGTTGCTACATTCAATAAAGCTTTGTAACACATGCATTTGCACGTACATACTATCCTTCTCCAACCAATGGATGCATGAGGTAATGCTGCCATGCATTAGTGGCAAAGACCCACATCACTCGAGAGCAACAGCAGCAGCTTGACCTACTCACCAGACAGATGGTACAGGTCTGAATCTCAAGGCCAGCTAGACAAGTTCCACCCAAGGCAACCCTGCATCACCTACATCGCGTACTGCTTATTAAAAAAATTTTTTTTTTTTTTTTTTTTTTTTGCTTTTTCATGTTACAGTGTTTACTCGACTTCAGAAGTAAAGATGACTGGCTTTAGTCATGTCACCTGGTCATAACTAAGCAAAAACGCTTCTTGCAACTCTGGACATACAGTACAACGGAGGGCAGAAAGAGTGGATCCTCACACTGCAACTAGAGACACATTGCATCAAAGAACTGCTGAATTTGCCCTCAGCATTTGTACATTGGCAGCAGGTGACATCTGGAAGGAGATGTCACTTACAGCTGCAAAACACCAAGAGGGCAACTGAGCTAGCATGCCACTATGAGGGTATGTCTCAATGCCACACACTCAACCCACAGGTCCTGCCAAATACAGTATTTTGTATTAGACTGATGTACATCTCTCTCACATTATAAAGCTTTATATGTTTTACATGTTGTGTATCAAGAAATTTTTTCAGGTTCCTGTTAGTAACTTGTAGTAGTCGTTTCCTTTATTTCTTTATTGTTTGGATTTTCCCGTATCCAATTCCTCCCCAGGGCTCCCACATTAAAGCTACTACGACCATTCAGTTGGGAGGGCCGAAGACTATCACGCGTTTCCTCCAAACCACATGATGCCACCGACCGCATAATTTTTTTCAAACTGTTTGATCACACACCGTTGGGGGCAGCGTAACACACTCGGAGGACAGCGCTATCTGCTCTGTGGCTTCCATCCCACCCCGCTGAGAGAGCTCGGTCAGTTACAGTAGCTCTCTCTAGGCCCTCGGCTATGAGAGGCTACAGCATCACCCATAGATCAAGCCAGCGAGCATGAATAGGGCAAGCATGTTACATAGTCTATTATTAAGCGTCTGTAGTCTATAGCTATCAATACATCTGCATCCAAACATCAAAACCAAGGCATTTGATTTACAGTGCAAGGAGAAAAGTAGGTGGACACCTAATTCTAACACCCACGCTTTTTGAACAACTAATTCCAGATTCAGTCTTCTGTTTCTTATAATAACCTCCATTCTGGTAATCAAATTTTGAAGCATGGCTATTGCAGTTTGCCCATACAGTCACTACAGCATTAATGTGGTCAGACAGGCTACCTAAACTCATCCACAGATGACGCTATGCCCCCTCCTCCTTTTTCAACAAGCCATCAGGGAGGGTCAACTATACAACTAGTGCCCCACACCTTGAATTTCCAAGATTTTCTTTGGATACCTTTTTACTTAAAAGAGAGGAAATCCAACATTTGCATGTATAGAACTAAAATTGGTAATGTCTTATGGTAATGTTGTTAATCTTTACATAGATATAACCATAATGCATTTGGACAGCCATGATACTGTACATTCCTCTGTCCTTACACCTTGGATATCCATTGTATAAGGCATCATACGACAGATACTTATGAACAGCAAATTCTAATGAAAAACTTAATTTTCATTAATTAAAGTAAAATGTTTTCTATCCCAAAGTAAAGTATAGGCCGTATTGATGCCAAGTAGTAAAACAAATTGCATGGATAAGAAATATGCTTTTAATTTAGGGAATTTGGCAGAAAAGCTGGAGGGCACAAGATCAATCCATCATAGGTGACCTCCCAGCAGTATTAATATTCAAATATGTAGAATGCCTATTTAAAATGTGTAGAAGGAATAGAAGAGCACTAGAACATACAGCATAAGCCAAGGGCATGTTTTATATAATACAGCAATTCTATATACATATACTGTATATACACATATATATATATATATATATATATTTTTTTTTTTTTTTTTAAGATGCATAATGCTGTAAGGTGTATTCTGTCAATCTGCAAATGAATGTTGTGAAGTCATGGCTGTAGAGCTGAAAAATAGCTGGACCGTGGTCTAATGGACCATTGGATTTAAAAGTGGCACAGCATTTCCATTCAGATTCTTCTTGGTTCTTATCAGTAAAGTCTTTTTTTATTTCGTTGTGCAAATGGTCATTTTCTCATTTATTCATTTCTTGTGTCTAGCCTTGGCGGATGCTTAAATCTAACTTTTCCTGACACAAATATTACAATAGATTTTTATTTTCCAAGACCATTCTAACCCACTGTTAAAACTCATTGATGCTCAGTGAATGTATCTTTTCAGTTTAGCAATCCTTGTCAATCTGTACCTAACTAGATCATACTCCTGAATGATACAGTATTCCCTTTTCAAGGACCTTTATTATGAAGTATGTAAAGTAACAGGGTGAGGCTGACAATTGAGCTATAGCAATTCTATATTCCATTATTGAACATGCATAACTCAGTAATAATGTGAAAACACCTGTACAAAACCTCCCAATTAGGAGCCATTTCTGGACTTAGTAGATTCAATGATTCCATTTAAAATGTAAATGTACAGTGCAGATAAAAGCCATTGCTTTATAGAACTGGCTGTCACAGTACCAGACTAAGGGTCAGCTTAAGCAGAAATAGGTACATGTAAGACAATACAAAGGAGAATTATTTTTTAATCATTTGTTATTTTATTAAATAAGTTCAGTCTCCCATCCTGGAGAGGAACTAGATTTTAAAAGGAGCGCATCAACCTGCAAAAGTTGCTTAGTATGGGGCTGCATTGCCACAAACTGGTCCGAGTACCCATGGTGACTATCCACCACTGAAAGCAATGGGCATGCGAGCATTAGAATAAGACCAAGGAGCAACTGAAGAATGTGGCCCATTCCAGTGAATCATAAAAGTGACTCGGTTCTTTGAATCTCGTTTATCACAATGAACAAATCTTTTTTAAATCATTTAGTTTATTTCGTTCTTTTGATCAGAAATAAAAATAAAATGTTAAATTTTCAATAAACAGACCCCCAACATGTCTACATACACGAATTTTGGCTCTAGTTCCAGTAATGAAAATATTACAATGCAGCTAAGGACATAGCAGCTCACCTCTCATATCTTCTGGTCTGAATCTTTTATTCTTTTGTCACGTGACTCTCATAGACGCTATGAGATTCATTACACAGGAAACAGAATTGAGCGGTTCTTCTCATGAGTCTTCTAGTCCAAATCGTTCGTTCTTTTGAATCTACTACACTGCATAGCGTCTATGGGAGTCACGTGACAAAAGAACGAACGACTCGGACTAGAAGACTTGCTATACATAACCTATGGAGGTTTTGTAATGCTTTGCGCATGCGTGTCCAGTAGAAAATTAACAAATCACTCTGAGACTACTCGTTCTTCTGAGTCACGTTAAAGACTCAAAACAATTCAA
The DNA here is from genome assembly GCA_030014365.1 of Clarias pachynema. Taxonomy (NCBI): domain Eukaryota; kingdom Metazoa; phylum Chordata; class Actinopteri; order Siluriformes; family Clariidae; genus Clarias; species Clarias pachynema. The sequence continues at coordinate 4,471,220 of JAQMYL010000007.1, read as the reverse complement.
ATAGAAGGTATCTTTTATGAACAACCCATCAGCAGTGTGATGCTCTGATCAATGTTCTGATGGGTCATGGCATTCATTTAGATGTTACTTTTTAATAAGTCCAGTACCGACTACCTAAATATTGTGGCAGACAAGTACACACCTTCATGGCAACCATATTCCTTTACTCCTTCAGTCGCATTGCAAATATTTTTCATTAATAACTTAATGAACATGGCAAAGAGTTGATCTCCAAATTCCTCTGTTGTTAACCTGATCTGATCTGTGGGTTGTGCTAGATAAACAATTTTGATGTATGGAGGGCCCACCTTGCAATTTAAGCAGGGGGAAAGTGTTTTTAATGTTATGGCTGTTCAGTGTCAGAAATCACATGGTGATATCCTGACGATTTTTCTAGTGTATTATTAACGAATAATCTACACTTCATATCTCTGCATGCAAGGCAGGAATCACACAACGTAATTTCTAATGGAAATAATTACTGAGGATGCATCTGGAGATGGTGATTTCTTGTACTGGGAGCCTAAATTGAAATCCAGAGCCAGGTCTCTGGAAGCTATAGCTCCTAGACTCTCAGGTGGCTGCATCTTCTCGACATTACATGACTCTTCGGGCTTTTGGCTGATTCAATTTGATGTTAGCTGCACCATGTTAACTACCTTCATGACTCCAGTGGGCAGATTGTTTTAGCAGGCTTTATTTAGCACCCGAAGTGGTCCAGCAGGAAATTAACAGACTGTTAGATGGACACAGAAGCGCAGAGGTAGTCATGGATAACATCTTTTTTTAGTAAAACTCAAGAAGAACATAATGAGAACCTCCAGGCTGTTCTGAAACAGATAAAAAGTCAGGACTGAAACTGAACCATGACAAATGTCACTTTGACAAATCAGTGCTCCAATATTTCAGACACACGATCAGCAGGAATGGCATCAAGCCTGAAATAAACAAAGCGAAATCTAAAAAGGGCCCAGTTTTATAAATGTAACCGAGTCCCATCATGTGGTAAATTATCAAGACTGATTTGTACATGTTATATCTACCTATCTTTAATCCGTGACTGAACTGAACTGATAAAAAGACTCTGGAAAGATGGCCAGCAGCAGAAACCAGCAATTGTCAGAGCAGATGCAAGCAGCTTCTGACAAAGCGTCATGCTTAACGAAGCAAGTAGGTGAAGCAACATCCTCGTTGGAGCAGGCAGGCAGAGCAACACCATCAGCAGAGCTTTATAAGGAAGCACAATCCTCCATGAAACCAGGGTTACACTAAATTTAATTGAAGGATGTTGGCAGATTCCAAAGATTCCAGTGTCCTACAAAAAAAAAAAAAAAACTTTCACTCTGTGTGGCTTATACCAATTCATCACCCTTTGTTTGGAGTGCTGTCCACATTTCATTGACAATTCTCCACCACATCTATGCTGCTGTGATTTAGGTGACATTGGGACTCATGCAAGTAGTGATATAAAAAATTCTTTCATTTTGCTTATCTTATGCACATTTTTTTTTCATTACTTTGATCATTCAATTCTAGGCCTCACCAATGTTTTCTTATTTTTGCTCTTCTCTTAGGTATGAGAAATTTTCGCGAGTGTTTAAAAGCATTTAAAGGATGGATTAGAGGATTAAAAAAAACAACAACAACAACAAAACACCTCCCATTTTCACAGTTCACAAATTTGGTCGGAGTTTATGATTAAAAACTAGTACAGTACTGTGCAAAGGTCTAAGACCTTGGGTATTATCTATTATATTATATTATTATATTAGATATATTATCTATATCTACCATTATATATGTATCATGTTTTGCATTAATAATAAAATCATTCACTTTCTTAAAAACTGAAAAATGTATAAATAAATAAATAACATTATGGAAGAATATTTGCATACTGTAAAGAAAGCAACAAATTACCCTACATAACCCAACCCATGCACCCAATATAAAACCCTAATGCAGGCTTGTGTGTTTTGCACACACAAAAAAAGCGAGTGTGACAAAGTTATCAAAAAAAAACGTCATTCTCCAGCACACTCAGTAAGACCCGACAGAGGTTTACTTACAATACTAGTACTGAGCAAATACAAAAAAATGTCATATGCAAAGTTGGTACCAGGGTTTACGCAGAGAGTATCTTTAAAGATGGCCGAGATTTGATGAGAAGGATGAATGGATACTAAACTATTTTTTGCATTTCCATGAGGCATAATAAGGAAAACCGTCTACTATCTAATTGAACTGTTCAAACATGATAAAAATCTAACATGCGGTGAAAGAGGTTACGCGTTCACTCCATGTGCCATCCAACCACTTTAATGATGTGAATGCTATGTCAGCCAAGGCAAACACAGTTAAAGATGCATTTTTTATTTACCTCTAACACCAGTGCTTATGCTCTGGAATATCTGCAATATACAGTATGAGAACCAAATTTATTTGAAATTACTTCACGTTCAAATGTACTTTTTAGTGGCGCCTCATCAATTCTAGCCCCAGATTTGCTCACAGCACACCATGCACCTGCTCTTACCTGGTGTTTAGGGGCGTTACCTATTCTAATCACATGCTAATCCTATGTTAAACCGGCGCACCTCTAAGGTAAGATTAGGTGGGATTCATCATTCAGCTCACCTGGGTAAGAGCAGATTAGGTTGGCTTAGAAAGTTTGGTGCATCTGGCGGTGACTTCTCTTATTTGCTCTCTTGAAAGAAAATTTAAGAGAATGTTGCTGCATGAGGCCTGTTGTTTATATACGACAAACAGATTCATCATCTTAACCTCACTGAACAATTTTTCCAGATTAACTGGGATGCACACTGAATCAGACTCTCCTCCTGATCTTGATGATGCAAGTCATCACTAATGATCTTGTGGCCAAATCCCAAAAGCCACATTCTAAAATCTAGCGAAAAGCCTTCCCAGAAAATAGGAGGTGTCACTTTCACTTACCGTCTATACCGCTTTATTCTGTATACAGGGTCACATGGAGACTTTCCCAGAGGACTTAATAAATGGACTTGGTGGGGAACAATTCAATTGTTCAATTGTTTAAAATGTTCATATGGGAGTGATGGTCAGTTGTCCTCAAATATTTGACAATACAGATCTGGCTTAGTTGAAAATGTAATAAGTATAAGCAAGAATGGTGCAAAAGGATAGGGAAAGTCGAGATTTTTTTAAAGCGGTACTTTTTAACAGTATTCATCAGTCAGTCAGTCTGTGTATGAGAGAATCAGTTCACTTTCTCTTCTTCTTTTGCAGGTTTAAGTCTTTTCCCCTACTTTCATGATTTTGCCTCAACATTGGTAGAATTTCAACTCTGTGATTTGCCTCGGTTCTTACATGCTCCGGCATCATTAGCTATGATGTAGCAATGAAGCACTAAGTCAGAGCTGAGATGAAATACAGTGGAGAGACATGAAATGCTCTGTTAAACCCACTGTTGACTCACTTGCACATGATATTTGGCCATGGTACTGATTTTAATGATCACAAATGACCAGTGCCAGCAGTTATCAATTATCAGTGCCATCACATAACATGGCACCTCGACCACTGCCCACTATTGGCTATGGAAGGAAACCACTGACCAAGAGAAAGCCTATGCAAGTATTGAAGTCAACCTAGAGGCGACCACCAGGTCATAAATGCTGCAGCTCAGTAACATGGCTCATGCCAGCAAGCTGGGGATCCCTACGGGTCACCTGGACAAGTAAACCACTCACAGCTCACTGCAATTTGAAAATTTATAGCAAGCCACACTAAAAAACATGAAAATGGGAACTGGGCCTTATGAGGCAATGACTGGCATGCAGGTAATCAAACTAGACCAGAACTGTAATAGCAGGCCACTTGTAAATTCCTCCATGTACCCGAGACCGAAATTATTTCTGTTTTTATGTACTTAGTAAATTCACATAATTTCTTATTAAAATGGTTCAACAAAATGGTTATGTAGAATACTGAAACATTATTTTCTACATCTATGTAACATGTCTCTCATGGTAAATTATCAAATGGACACATCAATCCTAACCATCATGCCAGTAGTGGTATGTGAATTAACATACCATAACATAGCATACCCCCCCGCTTTCACTTAGGCCTTTTTTCCTTTTCTTTGGGAACACCAGACTGGATCATTTGATCCACAAGTTACTGGCATGGTCTTCCTTCCACAACCCACTTGTTTATTCGAGTTTGGAACAGACTGAGGGTCTCCTGCATCTCCAGTGGGAGGGGATTGTATATGGGCATAGGGTTAATGGCTTTGGCCAACGGCCCCCAACAGTTGCATTCCAGTGGTAGGGGGCTTGAACACCCTAAATTTAATTTTAAGCTATTGTATTATGCAGAACTGTTTCGGTAGTGCAACATACAGGTAAGAATACAGATGGAAACATTTGCCATCATGCCATGTTGTTGAAATGGCATTAGATCAGGATTGTTATACTCCAGTGCTTACCTTAATGATATGCGTGATCTATTCAGATTATACTAATGGCCTATGTAAGGTACCACTTTTTAGTACCTCTAGAGATCTCTTCATTATTTATAGCCTTATGTCATGTCATATATCACATGCTCAAGTGCCATTCAGTTTACCTGAGCCATGGAGACGCTCTCCATTTAGCGAACTTGAGGGATTTGTTCTGATTCTCTGTTGGACCTAGATCATGTTGCAAGGTTTACTCGGGGATGACGGCATGTAAAATCAGATCTGTGATGAATGATTTATAAACAGAGTCCAAATGACAAGCCCTCCTCTCCAACCTCCTCCTTCCCCAAGCTATTTCATTGGAGTTGGGAAGGTAACCTCTGAGCCAACAGCACACTTTGATGAATGGCTTGTCTCCACCAGGGCCTGCTAGATGAAACGAACATCCTCCTTCACCTTTCCCTCAGCATTCAGTGATAAGTCTGCTATAAGTGATATAGGACATCAGCCCCTGCCTTTTTCCCTACACCCTCTTGTTCTTTTTCCTCAGAACGTCTAACTCGCAATTCATCATTGAGTCGCCTTGCTTCTTGTTTTGAGACCGTGCTGAAAGGTCACACCGAACTGGTGTAGTCACAGATTTGGTAAGGTGCAGAAAGAGTAATCTTTGCTGGATTTGACAGCTGTAAATTGCTAGCCCTGCCTTAGTCACTGTGTCCTTCTGGAAGTTTCTGTCTGATAATAGTCAGACTTCCAGAGACCAGATTCTATCCGAATCGATCATGCTGTCACCTTTTGGTCTACAGTGAGCAGGAAATGAGTGTTTCGGGTTTATTTTTTCTTATTTAATATACTTTCAGCACAAATATCCCTTTCGAATTTATTTACCCAAATAATGTCTACCACCTAGAGTAAGACAACAGATACTCATGGGAAAATATAAAAAAAGCAATTAACTGCACAAACAACTGTTTCTACACCCCTGCAAAACTCCTCTGCTAAAATAGAAGCACAAAGATTGTGCATCTAAAATTTGAGCATGAGCATTGAGACAAAAACAGAACTCTCTTGGAACAAAAAAAATAATAATAAAAATAGGCAGTAATACAGCTTGGAGAACAAACTGAAGTACTGTACAGTAAAGTATAGAGGAGAAAGAGCATCATGATGCAGGGGTTCTTTTTGCAAGTGGTTTCTTTGCATTACAAATCATTGAAGGAAGCATGAATGGAGACAGAAACCATACTGTATTAGGGGGATTTCAGAAAAAAAAAAAAAAGGAATCTGAAAAAGATTGGTGTTTCACTAACCCCACATTCGCAGGAAAAATCTCACAGCTGCTCTCTAAGAAACTAAAATAAAGGCTTTCGTATTTATTATTGCATGTTTGAGATTCCCCAAAGTTATTTGAGCCAGCGAAAAACATTGTACGCCACACGTTAGTATTCATTCGTCCCTGCTCCCCGACACCCTCCACACCACTAACACCTTATCCACACCCTCTGCATTTATTACTGCTCTCTTCAGAACCTCCTCATTTTTCTTACCATGGCACAGCTGACCTTTGATCACCCCCCCCCCCCCGCCATTTTCATTAACATGACTTGCCACATGTGCCTTGTGTATGTACAGGTTTGTGAGTATGGCATGGTTCCTTCTGCAGGAGTTGTTTTTAATAGACATAGAATGTATGTTCGAGTGATTATTATCGCCACTTTGGTCCCACCATTCTTAACATCTCTACCTGGTGATCATACAGTATCATACAGTCAAATCTGTCAAAATTAACCAGGTGTCATTTTTACCATTAAGTTGTCACCTAATAGCCAAACACCACAAAGTATATAGGTAATTATAAAAGCACATTTCCATTCATATTTGCTCTTTTCAAGGCAAAAAAGGCAACCAGCCAATTACCATTTCTGAACTCCAATACAACCCTATTGTGCCATGAGCATATTCCACCTCATGATCCCCGAACGGATGTTATACGGTGGCACACGTGTACTATAAGAGGCTGTCATGACTACCTAAGTGAAAGTGGTAGAGGAGAGGGTTAATGATGTATTGAAAAGTGAAGTTTTTGGATTGTTTTCTTTTTATTAATAATGATTTTGTCTGCAACAGTTGTTTTTCCAATTTGCTGCCAGTCCCTCACCACAATAATACAATCACAGCACGAGTTTGCTTATTATATACATTTTTAAATTAAAATATCTTATTTTTATTAAATTGCACATTTATTTGCCTCAAACACAACTGCAGTTTGACTTGTTTAATATGAAAATGTACACCTACACTACATCTCCTTTAGAGCAAACTTTTATGTCGAAGCTGAAAAATGTGTTCCAATGTGAATGAAAGTACTGTAGATGCACTTGAGTCAGGAGTGGGTGCACTCATTTCACAGCATTTCAGAGAGAAACTCCATCCTGTGACCAACTTTTTTTTATTTTTATTTTTTTTATTATTACCTTCTAAAATAAATTATGATGCGGGGAAACCGAGAGTTCTTAGCCACCAAGCTCAAATCAGGAAAATGACTTAATCTTCACCAAGTCCGTTAAACATTGTTGTTTTCTAGTTTCAGTTTACCCTCTTCTTCTGACCAGGCTCCGAGAATACAAAAGCAGTTTCACAGTCACATCTCCACATTAGTCTCCAAGAACCCAGCAGCGAACCTATTCGAGCCATCTCATGGAATGTTGATAGTGAAATATCCCAAGTTTAACCAGAACATGTTCCCAGCGTGTGCCCGTCAGGCACAAGATTCATGCCTGCAGATACTTTGCAGGAAACTCATCATCAGGGTGCCCCAGCACCAGTTTCTGGTCATACCAGCTCCTACCAGACATATTATCTGGCTTCAACAAGCACCGAAGCTTACAAATATGTGCACCAAGGAATACTACCCTTAACACACACGTTCCTGGTCCCGATCACCAGACTTGAATTGAATCCAAGGGTTTCTCATCGCCACTCTATTTAAAAAAACTCAGAACTTCACTTCAGTTTGAAGTAACATTCAGTACCTGGTTCATTCTTTATTTGTGGTGTTAAAACTGTTGAAATACTTTAACTACCAATAAATCATAAAATGTTTACATATTTGTATTCTGTAGAGTAAGCAATTTGTGCCCTCTTAATAGTTACATTTTTGTTTTAAAATGCATATTTGAGTTTTTGAGATTGTATTTGTAACAACAGACCTACAGTAAGAGGGTATCATAGAATGTATTTGCAACAATGTAACTAACACAAATTGTTTATATTGTGAATATAGATTTTATTAATGTAAACATGTAAAATTTCAGAATTTTCTAAAAATACATATTTTGTCATATCTAAGAAAAAAAGTTGTGAAGTCTGTGATGTTACATCAACGGATGTCGCCCGTTTAAAAACAAGGGGGGAAATCTATTTGGACTACTTACTACTACCTTACTGCGCGCGCACACATATACATTATTTAAAATAGGCAGTAATACACACACACATACATACAG
>JAQMYL010000007.1:4399147-4410299 GCA_030014365.1 Clarias pachynema | reverse complement strand
TATATATTCTGTACCATATTAGATATGTTAGTCCATAGCACTGACATGGTATAGTACATGGTATATAGTACATATTAGATACTTGCACAGTAGTCACTGTAGTACCCAATAAGTCACATTGTATTCAGCACAGTAACTTGTATTAACCTTTGGAAAAAGCCCTGGTTAATATATAAATATTACCATTATGGTACATAAAGATGTATCCTTATACTTCGTCCATAGCACCATACTCGGGTACATAGTAGAATGATGTAATCTAGTGCGGTGCATGTATTGTACTATATCAAATAATAAGTACCATCTTAGTGCCAAAAATACCATGGTACCATGTACAGCCTGGTACCATTGAACTACCGTGGTATCTATATCATGGCAAAAATTTTATGGGTAGTAAAGTGATGAACATTTTATCAAGGATTTAGTAACCCCAAATAATAATAATAATAATAATTATTATTATTATTATTATTATTATTATTATTATTATTATTTGTTTATAGTACCCATAAATATATTGCATCAACTATTAAGCATTATTGTTTTAGTAATAGTAGTAGTAATAGTGGTAGGAGTAGTATAATAGTATTTGTCATCTCACAGCTTTAGGTTCCTCGGTTTGATCTTAGGTTTGTGTAAGTTTTTTTTATGTATCTGTGGGGTGTCCCTCACGATTCTCCAAAAACATGCAGTAGGTGGATTAATGACTCTAAAGTGCCCATATTTGTAAATAACTGTGGCGATGGCATGTGGTTCATGGCGTAACATCCAGAGTGTATTACTGCCTCACACCCAGTGTTTCTGGCAGAATGCATTACACCCCTGACCAGAATAGGTTTAATGAAATTCATGAAAACCATAAAAACCCACCAAGCACGGGGAGGACATGCAAACTCCATGCACACAGACCCGAGGTGGAAATCAAACCCGGAACCTGGAGGTGTAAGGAGGTGCTAACCACTAATATTATTTTTTTTCTGAATTATAACTGGAGTAATAAATTGGAATAATAAAATAATTGGAATAATTGACCTCTTCAGATTTACTCTTAGTTATATCAAGCATATGTTAAAGTATTTAAAATGATAAAGGCATTCCCAGATTATTAAATTGAAGGAAAACCTATATGTTAAATGTTTGTGTTAAGCATGGGTGTTTGAAATGTGTTTGAAATTTGCAATAATAGCCAAAAGTTGTTGTTACACATCCTCAGCATTTTTTCCAAATGCATGCACATTTCTCTGTATTTTTAAGTTCATACTTAAAAAAATTATTTTTATTGCTAACTAGACCCGAGTTCATCTAGTTATCTAACTCAGTCAGTTCTATGATGTGGCAAAGGAGCCTTGCTGATAAAATATTGATTTTGGTACACACTAAAAATTCCTACAACTCTGTCAATATCCATGTTATTTTTTTATTTTTTTATTTATTAATAAAACTACTGCAAAGAATACAAAGGTAATTTATTCAAAGTCATTTACAAATCTACACTATTTAATTTCCACCAGATTCTAGCGATATTAAAAAATACAGCCTAAAATATATAGTGTTCAGTGTCAAAAAAGAGTGATATTTTTTCTATTTGTTTGTTTCACTCAGGTGTTTTTTACTTCTAAAATAACTATTGATTTGACAGGTGAACACTTATGTTTGAAAGGAGGTGGGGGAAATAATATTGAACTGTTAATCGATATTGTACACATGTCCAAATGTCAAGTGAACCATGCTGTACTGCTGTCAGATTATCAATATTTTATCTTATTCATATCTCAGATACAGTATATCTCAGAGTTCTTATTACTGGTGGACCTTAAGGCATTATTTCTCCTTGTCTTTGCTCACTTGTACATCTCCTGTAGCTGCAAATTCACAAACATCTGCTTTGTGTTGAAATTACTATGACCTTAGACAGCAAATGAACAAGACCAAGCAATTCTGTACAACATGGTTATTAAGAAAACAGTTGTACAAGCAAAGTATTTTGTTCAGTCAAGCTCAATGATTTCTGGGTACTGAGAAGTGCAGGTCATCAACAGTGCAAGAAGACTTGCAACTACGATAGCATTAGAAAAGAAAATCACCCCCAAAAGTAGGTAAATGTTTTCTTGCTGAAAGTGCTTCAGTTACTGGGTTTTGGCAGGCAGCTGCTCTCACCGCATTCTAATACTGCGGACATTTCAGACCTACCCATGCTGCTGACTGACAGTTAGTTTAGTTAACGATTGTTAGAACATCTGAGATGTAATACAGTACGTATAGTTATATGTCCCAGGGCGTCCTCTATATCACCAAAGGTGGAATGTCTCTCGTCCAATCAGATCATTTGGTCAGAACTGACTGGTGTATAATGAGAAATTATATTAATGAACTATTATATATGCTAAATAGCTGTTTATGTCCTTAACTAACTGTCTATGATTTTCCGAATAAGTGCAAATAATTAAACCAGAAGTTATTTTACAGCTAAATTCATTTACATTCTATACTATTTATTCTTTGACACATTGTGCACAAGGCATGGTACACCAGGGGGCCAATCCATCACAGGGCACACACACACACACAAACACACACACACACACACTACAGGCAATTTGGGAGCACCGATTTACCAAATCTGCATGCCTTTGGACTGTAGGAGGTAACCAGAGTACCCAGAGGAGATCCAGGTGTGAGGCCCCCTTTAGTGCAATACTCCTAACTAAAATCCAGTGGAACTAATTGCCTTCAGAAATCACATAATTAATAAACAGAGTCCACCTGTGTGTAATTTAATCTCACCATAAATACAGCTGTTCTGTGAATCCCTCAGAGGTATGTTAGAGAACATTAGTGAAAAAAACAGCATCATGAAGCCCAAGGAACACACCAGACAGGCCGGGGATACAGTTGTGAAGAAGTCTAAAGCAGGGTTAGGTTATAAAAAAAACATCCCTAGCTTTGAACATCTCACGGAGCACTGTTCAATCCATCATCCAAAAATGGAAAGAATATAGCACAACTGCAAACCTACCAAGACATCGCTGTTCACCAAAACAGACAGGCCGGGCAGAAAGAGCATTAATCAGAGAAGCAGCGAAGAGGCCCATGGAAACTCTTGAAGAGCTGCAGAGATCCACAGCCCAGGTGGGAGAATCTGTCCACAGGACAACTATTAGTCATTCACTCCACAAATCCGGACTTTATGGAAGAGTGGCAAGAAGAAAGTCATTGTTGAAAGAAAGCAGTTTGCAACAAGTCATGTGGGGGGGGACACCAAACATGTGGAAGAAGATGAGACCAAAATCAAACTTTTTGGCCTAAATGCAAAACACTATGTGTGGTGGAAAACTAACACTGTGCATGGTGGTGGCAGCATTATGTGGGAATGCTTTTCTTCAGCAGGGACAGGGAAGCTGGTCAGAGGTAATGGGAAGCCGGATGGAGCCAAATACAGGACTATCTTAAAAGAAATACTCTGCAAAAAAAGACTTGAGACTGGGGCGGAGGTTCACCTTTCAGCAGGACAACGACCCTAAATATACAGCCTGAGCTACAATGGAATGGTTTAGATCAAAGCATATTCATGTATTAGGATGGCCCAGTCCAGACCAAAATCCAATTGAGAATCTGTGAATAGACTCAACAGTTGCTGTTAATAGATGCTCTCCATCCAATCTGATCGTGCTTGAGCTATTTTTGGGTGAAGGGGTGAATACAAATGCATGCTACAATTTTCACATTTTTATTTGTAAAAAGAAATTGAAAATGATTAATCATTTTCCTTCCACTTCACAATTATATGCCACTTTGTGTTGGTCTATCATATGAAATCCCAATAAAATATTTTTTTTTGTATTACATCATTTGTGGTTGTAACATAACAAAATGTGTTCCAGCAGCATGAATACTTTTGCAAGGCACTATATTATATTATATTATATTGTATTATATTATATTATATTATATTATATTATATTATATTATATTATATTATATTATATTATATTATATTATATTTACAAAATTTACCAAAAATAAAATATAATTAAAATTTAACCAAAAGTTTACAACAACTTATATCACTAAATTTAACCGATTTCATCATGAATTACGATCATTTATATTTTCTTATTGTCCAGAATGTTTCTGAAAAAAGTCTTTAAAATGGGTGCGAAATGTTTGATAGCGCCCCAAACATGAATGTTTCAGTTTCCTGCATTCTGACTTGCTAGGAGAACGCACTCCACCAAAGGTGTATTCAAGGGCAACTCATTTAAAGCTTCAGACACTGAAACAGCATCTTTGGAAAAAGGTGTGCAACAGAAAGAAAATTAAGCAGCCAGATTGCAGGATATGCATTGCATATTAGCTTTTGAAATTAACTTGTTGGAAAATGAACTTGTTTAAAAGAAGTAAAATATGTGATACTATGATTATTAACGCTTTCTATGGATTAATACCTGGAATACTAACATGCACAGAGGATGTTGAATAAACGAATGTTTTAAATGCATTGGTTAACATTTTCCCGCTGGAACTACAAAGATTATCCACTGCAGCAAACTGCAAAGTCTGTTTTAGTGAGCGTTTACTAGCAAACCGCGAGCCCCATGCATGTGATTCTGACACATGGTTCTATCTGATGCTGGTGTAATATAGCCTGTTGTACAAAGTGCTTCTTTCTCCCTTATTACTTTTCTATCCTTGGGCTAGAGTTTAAGCCACTCAATTTAAATTGACTAAGCTAATCTCATTTCTACTTTGTAGAAAAAAGAAGAAAAAAAAATCCAGGTTCTCATATGGTGTGTCAGCAAAAGGAGTTCAAAATCAGCCTTGATATAATGCTTCCATAAACGATATCCTACTTCACCATTTAATATTCAATATTATGTTTTCCTGCTTGCATTCTGCTTGGAGGGATTTTTTTTTTTTGCCTGACTTCAGGCTTGAAATAATAACAGAAGCAGGTAAACAGGATGGACGCCCCAAGGCTCACTCTCTCTCCCTCTTTTATCTCCTGTACCAACTGCAGGTTTCTGATTTATTTGTTTGGGTTTCTCCTCCATCAGCTACAGTAGTAAACAAGCTTCAGACAGGAGAATCAAAGGGCTCACAGCTGAATTTCACTCCCGTCTCCTAATGTAGCATTCTGAGGAAAACACACCATATTTTATACCCTCTCTCATGTTTTATACATTTTATCATGCATAGGAACTTTAATTTATTTCCACAACACAGCCGGTAAAGTAAGTGGACGATGATAAAATGCTTCTTTTTTCCCCCCCTTTCGCCTAGAGTACAGTATATACCCGAACATTACATCTGAAAAGGAACAATGAGTTGAAATGCAAAATGTGTCCTTTCAGTGTACAGTATTTACATCTATATTAAAGAATCAGAAACTGTTCAATATACACTGCCATGTAATTCAGCGACAATATCTGAACATTCAATGGAATTCCACACTTCAATTATATAGCTTTTCATTTTAAATCATGTATGCTGGAGTACAGAGTAATAAAGAAACAATAAGGATTTTTTTTTTTTTTTTTTTTGTATTTTATAATCACTTGAATGTTAGGCTTTCTGCCAACATGGGACACGTAGGTGGAAGAACAATACTTAATGTGTGTTTTTGAAATGTGCACCTTTACTTAGACCTAGGGTTGCTTTTCTCTCCCCATTCTGAGCATCTATTGTGACAGAGATTTTAATCGCTTACAAATCTTTAGTCCGAATATCTGCTCAATAAAATCAGGACTTTAACAATGAAGTGGGATAAGTGAAGAAAGCAGATTCGTCGTGATTATTCAATTATTGTCCTTTTTTTTTGTGCTGATCAGTGGGCTTGTGATTTATAGCTACAGTACGTACTGAGAGCATCATATAGTTCTGCACATGACATAAAGCAAAAAGAAAGAAGTGCAAAAATCTTTCTTGTATTTTTGTAATGTAGCCATGAGGAACAGTTTTCCAGGCTACCTGGAGGACTTCTTTTTGGCTTATTTCCAGTTCAGTCCCAAAACCTGAGCAATTTCAGAGGAATGTTTTGTGTTTGTTAAGCCATGCAGTGCTCTGTGAAGCATTCAAGCATATAAACCCATCGAACTTAAGGGATGAACCAGTGAGAAACAGGTGCAGATGATGACAGATGATCAGGACGGTGGTTAGTATTCTAGTGGTGCTGAATGCTGAGCGGTCGGAACAGATGAGAGGGGAAATGAGGTTGCTGCTGAGGTTGTTATATCCTGTAAACAACCAAATTTCAAATTGTAACTTTAGACACTTCGCAGCCTGTCACAGTAAAACATTTGTTCCCATTTCTTTAATTTAATTTACTGTACATGACTAAATTGAATTTATTATAAAGAAATGATGAGTGGCTCCAGAATTTTGCACTGTACGATAGATTTACTTCATGAAACACTGTTCATATTTTGTGTATGCTAAGAAATGTGTTATTGTTAACGTGAGCAGTGGATAATGCGTTTGATTATTCAATTATTGGTTTGTGCTTATTTTTCTGTACAAAATGGGCCAATAATTATGTACAGTGCGATAAAAAGAACATAAGATAATATATATATATATTTATGTATTTTAAAAAACCATTTATTAAAGAACACCTATTGTGCAAAATACAATTTTAGTTATTTTTAGACATTCATATGTGAAGTGGAAAACAAAATCACTGCTTTTTGTCTTTTTTCATTTTTGTGTTTGCCGTGGCTTAATTGAATTTTTCCTCTGTTAGGACGTAATATAAGAAGAGACCCTCCCCTGTTTTTATTTTCTCAGCTCAGCTATTCTCTTGAAGGGCATGGTTTAGCAATACCTCATTTACATAAACACAGAAGCAGTAAGTTTGGACGAGGAGTGAAACAGAGGGAGTTTATCTATTTAAAAAAAGTATCTGAGGGGTATTTTAGCTGGAGCATGAAAACACACACACACACACACACACACACACACACACACACACACACACACACACACACACATATTGGTGAAGCTCTGAGAGCCATGTTAAGTTGTTAAAGAATGTTTGAGACCTTTAAAGAAAAACTGTTATGTAACACGTTTAACATCTATGTCATCATTGCTAAAAGTTACCTATTTCCTAAACTTGTTGTCTGTTACATGTTGTGCCACATTTGGTGAATTTGGTAACATCAATTTCAACCAAATGCTTCTGATGACTCGCGACCAGGTGTGGAGGAATTCCATCACACTCTATGCAGATTTGCTTTAATTCAGTTACATTAGATGGCTCCGGAACATTGGTTGGCTTCATTGGTTTGAATTCTCTAAATGGGCTCCAAGTATGGACTTTAACGGAGCCACTTCAAAACCTTAAATTTCTCTTAAACCATTTAGACGTGGACCTGCTCTAGTGTTTAGGATTCTTGTCCTGCTGCATACCTCATTTGCGTCTTTGCTTCATCACATGGATGAATCTTAGGGCATTCTCTAGATCCACCACAACCATGACTGAAGAAGTGATAGAAATTTTATGCATTAGTTTATTAAATACAAGTGGTTACTAACAACTAGGGGTGTAGATAAGACCGTCTCTGATTATTCCAAGATAATTCCAAGACAAATCCAAAAACAGGATTAACTGGGATTGAGGAAAGACTTTATCATTAAGACTTTATCTAAGGCTGTTGAAACCAAGCTGAGAGCGAGTCCAAATGGAAATAAGGCAAGATTAAGAGCAAAACCTGGAAAATTAGTATTTTGATTAGTGTGGGCTTAAAGCATTATTGTGGCCCTATACATTCACCATGGCATAAATGAACAAATACTTCAACCAGTAAAAAATAAAGCTGCCTTTACTGTACATGAAAATTCTGGTCAAATCCACTATCTAAAGCTTTTTGCATGCTCTACTGTGTAATTGTCATGTTGTTTTACCAGTTCAGTAAACACAATGAAATATTCCTGATGTACAATTAAACACATCTTAAGTACATATTTATTCCCAGGTTTTTAAAAATGATATGATTTGCCCAAACAAATAACTTTCTGCACAAACATTATTTTTTTACTCAGAAAGTTCATACGTTTCAGTACAAATACCAGCAACTTCGAGAACAAGTCCAAGTCACTACACAGAACATCTTGAGTCTTTAAATGATTACTCAACCCGTACGCATAAATATATGGTGAAACAAACATGAAATTAAGGGTTAATTTGCTTATATACTGTAGAAGATGCTCTCAACCACTAACAGATAAGACAAGAGAAAAGATGAGATCAAAGGATAATAAAGTTTCCAGTTTTCCCTTTGGCGCAGTGTCACATTGTGTAGAAAGCTCCTGCAAGTGAAGCATATTAGCTCGTAGGTTAAATTTATTCTGACTTTTTAAATCTTTAAAATATCTTTCATACATACAGGAGAATGTGAGCAATTCATGGAGAGTAATTTGATGAGAAAATGGTCATTCCGTGATCTAGAAAAGGTGTTACATTTGTGGGCGTATGGATTTGAGGAGAGCTTTGACGAGAACTAGGAATTCTTGGCGAGTATAAGGTGAGTGCATGGTCGAGAACGAGGAAAATCCACTGATCTTGTGGTTTTGTGAACAGTAAGAATGAGGATTTCTTGTACGGGAACGGGGTGAAGCAAAGGAGTGCTCGCCAACGCTTTCCTCGATCTCACCAACTCTCTCCTGGATTGCGGAGATGCTCTCCTCTTTCTCCTCAATCTAAGCAGAACTCCTGCCAAGTAGCAAACGCATTCCCACTGAACTCGTAGGATGTCTCCTCGATTACCCATCAATCAGAAATCATCAACGATGAACAAATGATCCCAACAGCATTTATTTTTCATCTCCTACCAATATACAACAATAGAATGCTCTGTTTGTTTGTTTGTTTTTTCGCTTTCTTTCAGCTGCTGATGATCTGAGCAGGACTCAAACCCTCAGCAGTGAGAGCACTGAGTGCTAGGCACTGGTCCAACAAGGAAGTAGCTGCTGAGGATAGTAAATTCACATATGAAGGGCGTTTAAGTCATAGTGTGACTTTGGATTGCGATCACGAGAGCCCAGGAGTTCCAGGAAATCGCCAGGAGTGCACCAAATTTCTCACCAACATTGCTTTCTACAAGATCTTTCATAAGACTCCAATCACTCAGTCACTCATCATCTATACCATCGTCTATTATCCTGTATACAGGGTCGCAGGTGGTCTTGAGCCTATCCCAGGAGACTTTGGGAATGAGGAGGGGTCCATCCTGGATAGGGGGCCAATCCATCGCAGGGCACACACACACAGACTTTCATTGGCAATTTGGAAACACCAGTCAGCCTAAGCTGCATGTTATTGGACTGTGGAAGAAAACCCACCAAGCACGGGGAGAACACACAGCTAGACCCGAGGCAAAAATCAAACCCAGACCTGGAGGTGCAAGGTGACGGTGCTAACCACCAAGCCACCATGCCGCCGTTTATAAGACTCCTCTATGTACAAAATGGAAATGAAACTTTTTTGGTATTTTATACATTTTACATATCAGGAAGGACGTCACTATCTGTCACTCATAACTGTTAGCCACCAACATATTGTACTCTTACCATGTACATGGAGAAAGAATATGGTGGCAACACAAATCCACACACAGGTAATAAGACCCCATGGGTCCTCAGAGACATATAGAATAAATGTGCCTCTGAAGACCGAGAGGTCATCCTGATGAATAATGTAGATTCTCCCTGCCATGTCTATGTTTTATTGAAATTCTGAAGGTAGTGAGTGAGTGGGCAATGCTGGATATTTCCATGACAGGAGTGGGCATAAAAAAGCCACACAGAGCTATCAGAGATGAGATGGTTTTTCCACTTTCTGACCACATGGAAGCTTGTTTCTTTAATGCTAATCCAAGGCCCTGGAAGGTTGGCGTCAAATCTCATGGCAAATATTGAGTTCTCAACTGCAGGCATGCTCTTTGCCTCTGGAGCAATTCAACAGGATCCGAAACTGCTAAACCCACACTCAAAAATACGCACACACACACACACACACACACACACACACACACACACACACACACATGAATGCTTAAAAAAAGAATATTTGAATGTGAATTTCATACATTTAAATTATAGATGCATCACACTAAATAAACTGTTGTTTTTTTCTTTGTTTTTTAATAGTTGAGCAACGTTCAGATGATGATAAACAAATGATCCCAATAGCATTTATCTTTCATCCCCTACCAATATACAGTACATCAATAGGATGCCCAGGATTTCACACTTTCTTTCAGGTGATGATCTGAGTGGGACTCGAACCCTTGAACACCATTATGGGAATGAAAATCTCCTTTATTTCTCTATATAATACACTGCTACACTAATGCACTTTTACCAGTGTTTCACTAGTGCTTGGACATCATCAAGGCAGAAAGTTTTCTCAGTACTCAGTTTTCTCAGGACTGCCTGATATACATCAGAAACACTGGCCTCCCAGGAATTCCTTTAATGGCCCTAATTTGTGGAAATTGCTTGGCATGAGGTCCGGACTGTACGGGGGGTGTAATAATAACTCCCAGCTTATTTCCTTTTAATGCTCAAGTGGTGTAGAGCAGGAGTAGCTCATTTGATTAAGTGTTGGACTGGTGCTGGAAAAGTCCCAGGTTCAAACCCCAGCACTGTTGGGCCCTTGAGCAAGGCCCTTAACCCTCAACTGCTTAGATGTATATTAAGATAAAATGTAAGTTTGAGGCAGTAAAATCTTGCTGTTACTTGCAATCTTGCAATCCTACAGATGGTGCACTCTAAGCTATTTATACATTGGAATCCCGGGTGGTAGGCATGAATTATTATAAAGGTTGTTTAGAGAAAAAAAATTATGGTGGATGACATTTTTGTATTCCTCAGTAAAAATGTAGCTTTTTGTGTAATTTAATCTGAAGTTAAATGTTAAACACTCTTGTATTTGACATTTTTGTTTAAATCCTACCTTTTGCTTTTAAGTAAAAAAAAGTAATAACTAATGTTATAAGGAATGGGCTTCATTTCATTACTCATTTTCAATTCAGCTGTGAAACTTTTGAATAAATCTAAGGTATAAATTAATACAGTATATACACTACCATTCAAAAGTTTGGGGTCACTTGCAAATTTCTTTGTTTTTGTTTAGTGATTTATTTTCTACATT
>JAQMYL010000007.1:4379694-4399047 GCA_030014365.1 Clarias pachynema | reverse complement strand
CAATGTAGAAAGAAATAAAAATCAGGAACCATCATGGAGTTAGAAAGTGACCCCAAACTTTTGAACGGTAGTGTGTACAGTATACAGTTTCACCTAGAGAATTGTAAAAAGTAAATAATTTGTAGAATTCGGTCATTACTATTTGTTTTAACTTGATTTGGAGTTTGCATGTTTTTAGCAGATGAAAGAAAATACAAAATTCAAAAGTGCAAAATTCCACACACCCTGATTGCAGGGTTGAACTGAAGACCATGAAGCTGAACTTAAAATGCAATCACAACAGTTTACAGTATATATGCCTCCAAGAAGCTCTCATGCAGAATGCCTGACCAAATAAGTCATAAAATAGATGAAGTGCTTTTATTTATTTATTTTTATCTACTCATAGATTATTTATTTATTATTGCAACACCATGATTTTCTCTTTCTAAATGCCGAGCAGGAAGTAGCAGTGAATGCTTGGGTGTGTGTACTAAAAAGAAAGAAAAGGGAAAAAAAAGCGTGAAGCAAATTATCAACTGATCTTGTGAATGTAGTGTGCACTAGATTTCACCTAATGCATGGATGATAATTTATAAGCTCGCTGAGACACAGTTCCGGTGACATGGTTTACAAGAAAGCTCAAACCTAGAGTGAGCTTTTTTACCTGCTGCAGTGAACTCCGCGAAATCAATTTTTTCCACCTTGTATTTTATGCATTGCTGAACATCTGTAATGTGTCTTCACAATAGAACTGACTGCATAGTCTGATAATTGTCCAATGCACCATTGGGGGTAATTTCTTTTTTTTTATTTTTTAAAATACTGTCAGTCATTCAGTGTGTCATTTCATGTGTACATAACCATGCAATGGAAAAGAGCCAGTATATTAACTGATGAATGAACACAAAGCCACATCATCGCCACATCATTTTTCTTCACCTACTGCCACATGTTTCTTTCTCAATTAAACTTGTAATCATTTTCTAACACTTTCAAAAGTCAGTGACTTAAAACTTTAGCTTCAAGGCTGCTCAAATGACTATTTTCCCCCTACAGCACAATTTAGATCTTTGGGTATTATTGTCTTCTAACATGCACACAGCTAAATTTATTGACACCATTAACAAGCCTAATGGAGAAAAAAAAACTGGCCTTTTTGCTTTCCGTCTCATTCATGTGGATAGAAATAGCAACCTTTCTTTAATGTGCCATTGTCTAGATACACTCCAAAAGCATTCGGAATATTTATGCTTTCATTACAATTTTAATTAGATTGCACAAACTGTATCTTAAGAGGAATTATATATCTCTGGCAAAACCAAGTAGAGTGCCACGACCGCTGCCGAATTTGTAAAGTAAGCATTTATATTATTATCTGGAGATCAGATACATAAATGCAACACCATTTTATCTAATGGATGTAATCCAAATTGTAGTATTGTTTATGTGGACCACATCATTACACACAACCAGGTCGGAAACATTATATACAGTAGACACAACATATACTCTAGTGATTCGTACGTTAAGTTTCTTCCATGAGCTAAAAGTAAAGGTGTCTTTCAGGTTTTCTGACTCGATCCGAGTCGCATATACAGTACAGTAGTTATGCAATTTGATAAACGTTTTATCCGTCGTTTGCTCTAGAGTAAAGGTGCACAACTTATATATGGTGGCAGGTTAGAGTTCAGGAAAGTATTGTGATTTCTCCATCAGGAGCAGGTGCTTTCGTGTGTACTGTAGATAAACTTATTATTTAAATACAACTAAATTAATTATTAAATATTGTACAAATTGTAAAACACATTCAAATAGTTGAAAAACTAAAGAGCTGAATAATAATGAAGGCATACAGGGGTTGTGCAAGGCCAGATTTTTTATAAGACCACACAAAGGAGCATTTACCTTGAGCCATCCTCTGAGATCAAAAAGAAAAACTTTGCAAGGTTATGCTCTTGAATACCTTCATGTCAGTGTTCAAGGTTATGTCTTTCCAAGCTTCAAAAGCACCCATACAAAGCCGCATTCTTGCTTCGCCTGCAGTCGGAATAATCGCACATGTCGTCAATTATGGCCAGGATTCAGTTATTAGGCCGGCAAACACCTCCTGGTCTGCCTGATTTGAAGCTGAGTATCAGTTCCGTAGCACGAACGCTGGCTTACTTGGTATTCTAGCTTGCCATTAAGGACAGAAAGGAATAATGTCAGTGCTCATTAAGAGACCAATAGACCCCTCTCCATTCTTCTTCTACCACCAACAAACATCAGCGAACAAAGGAAACAGGAGACAAAAGTTCAAACAAGAAAGGACACGCAATTCTCTTTGCTGCTTATTACTGCCGAATATCATATTCAACTGTCAGTTCAGTGTGTTGTCTTCAATTTCTTTTCTCCTCAGAAGCCAGTAGGAAATTATCTGACCAAAGGCAATTGAAAATGTTGAAGGCAAGCTGAGAGAATGAAAAATGAGGAAGAGCCCCAGTTGAAAATTGCTCCCTGGCAAAACTAGCTAGATTCCAACGATTATCTTATATGAATATTGACCGAAATTATCTTATCGTTGCCCTTGTGGTGATATTTTAAAAAGAATCAGACAAATGCATTCAGGCCTGTTGTTTTATTCATCTTTCTACCTCTATTTTACTCACGCTCTCAATCTCTCACTCTCACTCGGTATCTATGAATTCAATACTGTATGTCGTTCTTTATTTGTGAATCATCATATCAAATCAGGTGTTAATACAAACAGGTTAGTTTTGCACCATGACCAAGAGCGTGTGGTAGGTGAAATGTAGCAAATTTTCATTTTTGGCAACAACAACAAAAAAAAGTTGATAAATACCTTATGACTTGAGAAGGTGTTAATCCTAAAGATTATTTTAAAGCACTTTAATGAACACCGTCCAAGCTGGTCACTCCACTTGTAACAGAAAAACATGCATTTTTTCTGACATAAAACTACACTGATGGCGAAGTTATTTTTAGCGTTACAGTAGAATGGAAATCCTGGTCTCAAAATGAGCCTGAAAGTCATTCTCACAGAATCCTCATTTAAATATTCCAAAAACAGGATTTCGGCAGATTTTTGAGGCGCTGAGGTGCTCCTCATAAATAAATTCGCACTGGCCATATCTCAGAAACTTGACATAATACAGTAATAAACTTTATGTCAAAATGGAGCTTATTGAAGCAGGAATCTGAAAATGTGCATAACTCAAATCACCCAAAAATGTGACTTTGTGATAGATGTGATGTGATAGTCTCGCATTTTACATACATCTTTCGGCATGAGCTCCCCGCTCCTAGAAAAAGGAGAATGTGAAAGGGGGAAAAAATGGAAATAAGAGTGATGACGATTATGAGCCATTTGTCTTAATGCTGTTGTGCAATCAAATATAAACTAACTTGACCATATCATTGCCAACCTACACATCTCATACTGTGAGTCTTAACAAAATAATATATTTGTTAGAATAACTGATTCATTGAATATTAATATATATTATATTACATGTGTATGAATATTTGTTTTTGAAAATGTCTGTTTTTTTTGTGTATTTCTACATGAAACTATCACTACTTTATGTTAGAACATTGTTCTTTGCTGCTGCAATGTAGAAATTCCTTCACTGTGGGACAAATAAAGGTATATCTTATTTTATCTTACTTTATCTTATTACATTTATAGTTTCCAAATATTCCATTGTGTTGCAGGTGTTGAACAAAATTCCTCCAACATGACAATAGTTATATAAATCTATTAAGTGTTTATGTACAGCACAGGAGTAGTACACCTTTAACAGATGTGGAAACAGATTTGACAGATGTGATCAGGTTGGCAGGGGTTATTTCAATGGTGGCTGCTAACAACCAGTATGCCCCAGTATTTTTATGCCCTGCACACAAATATGTGACATTTTTATGGACTTTGGCATACATTGTCCTTTCAGTTCTGGCCACTGGAGACTTTTTACAGTCATTGTGGCCGAGTAGCTGAGTAGTACTACCAAAGCCTTTATTTGTGTCAACTGGAATCTGCCAGAGAGTTTAAACTGGCTATTGACTGCTATACATGTAAATCTGCTACAATCTTTCTAAATAGTTTATCAATATTTTTTATGTGATGTCAGTGCCTCGATCTTGAACAACCTCTATTTGGAATCATAGCCACATCACAGAAATGTCTTCACTGTATCATCATTGCAAAATCCCTTTTTTTGAAGGTTTGGAAAATATTGGTAACTAATATTTAAATATGTTCACAGTTAAAAGAGCAGTTTGTAGTTTCTGAAGGCATGTGCTATGAAGCAAATCACTGATTCAAAAACATGAGAATCTTTCCAGTCAATAATCTACTAGTCAAGAATCTACTTGTTTTGCTAAGGTCCATGGCTCCTCGGTTGTCTTTTTGCTTTAAAAAAAAAAAAAAAAAAAAAAAAAGGGAATGTAGGTTGAAAAGGTTTTTTAAGCATTTTATATGTGTTGATATTTTTTAGATCTATAAACACTTTTAAACATAATTGCACATTAAAACATTTTTTTATTGCATTTTTTAAGTTAGGGTCATAACTGAGTAACAGAATACAAATACAAACTGCCTGGCCATTCAAAAATCATGTTTTGGAAGGACCAAATTATTGTGCTGCATCAAGCAAAGAAAACAACTAAGAACATTGCTGGAAATAACTGGAATTAAGTTAAGAACTGTCGAGCATGTTATTAAAACCTGGAAGTGTTTGGAATTAAACAGCTGTGCTAAAAAGGCCTTCACTTTGCTAAAGAGCATCAAGATTGGATTAGGGTGAAATGGGAAAAGGTCATGTGGTCTGATGAGTCCAGATTAGCATATCAGAGCGATGGGCGTGTCAGGGTAAGAAGGGAAGTGCATGAAGCGATGCACCCACCATGCATAGTGTCCACTGTACAGTATGGAGACAGTGTTATGATCTGGGGTTGCTCCAGTTGCTCAGGTCTAGACTCAGCAACGTTATGTGGCAATAAAATGAAGTCTTGATTATAGTGAATGACCAGGGTATTGCAACTACAGTATGGAGGGTTTTTTCTTCTTCTTCTTCCCTGATGGCGCAGCCACATTCCAGGACTCAAACTGTGAAAGATTGGTTCCGGGAGCATGAGGAATCACTTTCACACGATGATTTGGCCGTAATCAAAGCTATAGGCAGCCGAGTGTGTGACTTTCTTTTGTCCAGGTAGTGTACAGTACTATTCATAAAGAACGGATATTGAGTCCTAAATAAATACAGAGTTGAACATCTCTTTGTTTTTTTTTTTAGAAAAGCTTAGGAGACAGCTTTATAGTAGATGTGTGAATTGGGATCTTGCAAGACAAGAGGGAAAAAAATCCTGAGTGTGAGCTTTTTTAATTTAATGTGGTCAGCACCTTCTCTTGGGAGAAGCGTCTAGTTTCAGCAGAAGTCCTCCCCTTAACTGCAACTCTAAAACCGCATGAAAGACTTAAAACTAGCCCAAAATGTTAAGGCATAGATAGAGGGAAACACATTCTACTTCTTTTTTCAGACGTACTGTATGTTAACAATGGTTTACCTTTCTGATTTCCAGTATACAACTATTGTCACAAGTCTATGGATATTCATTGTCAGTTTTTCAGTGTCACTTTTAAATGTAGGAGTTAACTGTGGGTGCAGCTTTGGCTATAATAGAGACTATGATTGTGGCCAGTGTCAGGGGCGTTGGGAATAGTTTGGTAGATTCCCAAATCATTTCCCTTTTTAAAATATATTCATGTATATGTGTTGTCAAAATCATGAGAATTTGCCAATTAATAAACATTTATAAATTACATATTATTACAAACATGTAAGTGCTAACATATGTATATACCATTAACCAATTCTAAGTAGATTAATCAATAATAATTATAAAAACTGTCTATAAATGCCAGCTAATACAGGTGTTCATGAGTAAAACATTGAATTTTAAATAAAAGTACATGTTTTATGTCCACATAATCCACCAATATAACCAGCTATAAAATTAAAAAACATAGAGAGGTCAAGTTGAATAACATTGATTATCTTGTTAAAGTGGCATGTGTCAACTGGTGGGACATATTAGGCAGCAATTGAACAATAATTCAGGTTCTCAAATTTGATGTGAAGTAAAATTGCGCAAATGTAAGGATCTGAGTGACTCTGACACAGGCCTCACAAGCTGTGATGGCTAGATGAATTCTGGGTCAGAATAATTCCGAAAGAGCACGTCTTGTGACAGGGTTATAAACAGTGTTGGGAAAGTTACTCAAAAAAAAAAGTAATCCACTATAAATTATTAATTACTACTCTAAAATTGTAATTTGATTAAATGTAAAAAATAATCAGATTACTAATTATGTTACTTTCAAGTTACTTTGAAAACATCTGTCACGGCGTGCGCCTCAACCTGTTGTCGCTCCTCGCTCACTCCATAGGCTCCCTGCGTAGGCGTCACCCCTTCTGCAGGTGAACAAAGGGGCGAGGCTGCCAGGTCGGGCCGGCTGGCGATACATAAAGTTAATGGATCTCGGGCTTTCTCCACGTTAAAAATCCTCCCTTTGTCCCTTCCTCCCTCCTTTAACCCTTGTCCTTTCTAAATAAAATTATGATATTATTATGATTATAAATAAGTGTGTCTGTGGTGCTGCCCGTGCAAAAAGAGCGAACCTGTTACAACATCAAATGTAAAACTACAAAGCTCTCCGACGATTGATTAAAGCGCATGCTCGTTAACTGATGATGCCGTGCAAAACATGATTTTTAAATACATTTTGATTAATTTTTAAACACTGCATTTGTAACTCTAGTAACGTAATGTTATTGACTTTGGTAAATGTAATCAAATCACATGCATAATGCGTTACATTACGTTATCAGGAAAAGTAATTAGATTACAGTGTAACACATTATACCCGACTCTGGTTATAAACACCAAAGGCTCAATGATGTGTGTGTGGAGAAAGAAGGCTAGGAATGTCCGGTGTAATCCAACAGGAGGGGTTACTATAGCACAAATTGCTAAAAAACTGAATGATGTTGATGATAGAAAGGCGTCAGAACACACAGTGAATCTCAGGTTGTTGTATATGTGTAGTCATGCTGACCTGTGTCCACTGCCAAAAGCACCTACAATGAGTTTGAGATCATCAGAATTGGACAACGGAGAAATGGAAGAAGATGGTGTGGGCGGATGAATCACATTTTTTGTTTTACATCATGTGAACGGCCTGGTGCTTGTGTATTGCTTACCTGGAGAAGAAATGCCACCAGGATGCAATATCTGCACAAGGCAAGCTGGCGGGGGCAATGTGATGCTCTGGACAAAATGTTCTACTGGGAAACCTTGGGTTCTGCCTTTCATATGGATGCTATTTTGATACCAAGTGCACCATTTCATGTAAACAGTATTTCTTAATAACAGTGGCCTCTTTCAGAATAACGTACTCTCCGACACAGCAAAAAAAAACATCTTCAGGAACGGTTTGAGGAGCATGCCAAAGAGTTCAAAACCTGGAAATTCCCAATATCTCAATGCAGTCAGAAATGTGTGGGAGGTGCTAGACAAAGTAGTCCGAACCATGTAGAGGTCACCTCACAACTTACAGAACTTACTTACAGAAAGATCTGCTGCTTATATCTTTGTGCCAGATAAAAGTGGAAACCTTTTTGGAGTCGACGAGTCAGAGCTGTTTTGATGGCACAAGGGGGAACCTGCACTATATTAGGCTGCTGTTTTTAATGTTATGGCTGATCTGTGGATTCCTTCGTTATTAAACAAGTTGCAAACAGTGTATGCTATGAATTTACTTCATTTCTACAGACTCTGTAAGAGGATAACTTTCTAACAAAGGCTTTCTAAGAGAGTTTGATATGATTAGGCATCTCCAAATGTGTGCAGGCATGTCTAAATGGAGGGTTTGACTGCTAAATAAAATTTGGCAGTTTTTAGGAAAAGCAATAGTTGTAAGAAGCAAAAAAAAGAAAAAAAATGTTACAGACAGTTAGAGAATATTTTGTGCATGGTTTATTTGATGTTGCTGCTGTTCCAGTTACCCCAGCAGTTCTGGACTGCAATAATAGGGTGCTGTCAAAAACTAAAATGCCCAAATGTTATGTCAAAATTGTTTGTGTTATATCAGTCAATTTTGTATGATTTAGCTAAATGCCATTAATTGACCACTATTTTGTCACAATTGCTAAAAAAAAAGCCTTCAGGTATAATTGTGGCAACGTAAATATGCAAATTAGTATCAATAATATGTTAGTTGAACTTATATAGCGATAAATATAGCGATATCATGATGCAATTGTGTTTTTGTAGTTAGTCATACTGGCATCGTATTGGAACCTTTTCAATTACAAAGCATGTTAAAGATCATGAGAAACACTGGAAGCAATTACGAAAGTGTGATTCACAATGCATGATCAACCCTATTGTAGTATTCAATGACTGCTGGGGTAACTGGAACAGCAGTAACAGACTGTAAACATCCTTTTCTTGCTTCTTTACATTTTCCAAAAGTTCATTGGATCACAAAACCTTTTCAAGGTTTTTGTTTAGCCATCATTTTGCCCAGCCAGTAGTTTCCCTTGACTGATCACTTGAAAGAAAGAAGTGATGTGGTGGCTCCTTTTTGGATGCATTGCATTTTGCTACAGCATGTAATGCGGTCTGTTTCTCATGGAAGAGGAGGGACTTTGTACTTAAGATCTGTTGGAAAGGCAATCCCCCAGCGACTGATTTTAACAGAGCACATTTATGGCTGAATAGAAGAAAATACAATGAACATGAATGGCAGTAATCTTGAAAAAAAAAACATGGAGTGAACATCTTAAGTTACTCTTATTTACAAGAATAATTTTCAAACTTTGCTATTGGGAAATGTCTATAATAGTCCTACAATAAGGAAAATACTCTGGATATTCTCTAAATAGTTGTAGAGTGAAGCTTATACAGTATAACCTCATCATTTGTCAGTCATTTTGTACAAGTCCTAACCCTATCATTCTACTCTCCTAGATTCTAGACTACTAGAACATCTTCTTCCAGCATGTTCTTCTTCCAGAACTAGTGAATAATGCATATTTAACAAGAACTCAGGACCAGCAGAGGTCATGCTGCCCAGAATCTTAATGCAGCCTCTGACAGAGCACCATCGGTTACTTCTGTGTCTTGGAGTTAACTGAGGACATCCATTAACTGCTCAGCCTTGCCCTCCTTTTTTTTTTGTATTGTATAAGTTCTGAGTCTTGTGTTATACTAAATACCTTCCGTATTATAGAAAAGTTTGGACACACTTTATAATTCCATAGACTTCCCTGATTTTTCCTTCTACATTGTAAAACAATTCTGAAGTCACCCAAAATAGGAAACATTCACCAACAGTTGAGATGTATCTGCTGTCTGTGTCTGTAAATCCTTCATAACGCCTCTAATCTGAGGCTGGTAACTCGAAATGAACTTCTCCTCTGGAGGGTAAGTATTTGATCTTGCATCATGAGAGCCAGTGTCATCATGGTGCTTAACGGGTTTTGCAAATGAACTCGACGATACTGTTCTTGCTTTGTCTGGAAGTTGGATGTCTGGAAGTTGAGTCATGTCAACTGGACTACTTCTTACAGTAGGTAAGTAGGAATGTTTCACTCCTCATCCAAGGAGCTTCTCCAGCCTAAAGTAAGTTGGAAAATTCCACGTATTTAATTCCTCCAAGGTCAAACATGTCCTCACCTATCTGAAATGGTTTGTAAACATTGAAGAAGGTGACAATAGGAGGGAGCTGTTAGGAAGACAATAGAGAGAGATTAGAGAGAGTCGTTAAGGTATAACAATCAGAAAGAGTAAAGGGAGTCCTTAAGTGTGGCTCTCTTAGTGGACGTGTGAAGAGGAAAACATTTCCTGGGAAGGTCTTCATGAGACCCGGTTTCATCATGGTGCTTGATGGGTTTTGCAAACGCACTTAACATAACTGTTCTTGAAAGAACTGTTCCAGAAGAGCCAACCTTCATGTCATAAAATAACAACTGACTGCTGTTGATGTTACTTAAATACCTAATCACATATGTATTTTTTCATAGTTTTGAAATCTCCAGTATTCTTCTAGTATATATATATATATGTGTGTGTGTGTGTGTGTGTGTTTATATATTTTTTTTCTATTTGGAATAAAATTGCCTCCTGTTATGAATGATGATCAATCAAGTGTGTTTTTAATTTTGAGAATAAGATCACTCAAACACTGATATTGCATTCTGTTGATAATGAGAATCCCTCAATCTGTTCCTTCTTTATTATACTGTACTGTCTCTGTCTCCTATTGATGGTGAGAATCACTCAGGCACTGATACCGATCTTAGTTGAGGGTGAGTATAGAGTCCTGTTTATTGTACACTAATGAGAAAAAATATATCACTAATGCCCACATAGGCCACAATGATTGGCCTATACACAGTATAACCAGGCAAAGATTTTGTTTAATGAGTAGACTAAAGGAACTTTCCCACAATACTAAATTTGATCCTGAAATGTTGTGTTCTCAAGATCACAGAAAATCAAGCAGACTTTGTCAGGATGTTGGTCTTTGGATGTTGGTATGACATTGTCAAGTATGGGAGAAATGCTAGGTGTCAAAGGATATTTTAACCATGATCAGATTTTTAAATGTAGTTGCCAGCTAATAAAACATTCTAGCACTTTGGATTTTATTTGAACATGGATGGTGGGTGTTTGTAGGTGGTTTGTGCCTTTTCATAAAGTATCATAGAGTCCACGGATTTTAAAGTTAGTTAAAAATCTGTTAAACTGTCAAAATCCAACCCTATGCACTAAACTATTAAATAATGCACTGTAACAGATTCCGCACTGCATATGGTAATGTTTTATTACAGAAGTTCCTGGCAGGTTAATGGCCTGACACAAGATGAACTTGTACCAGTCTAATTAGAAGAGAAGAACATGGAGAAGGAAATAAAGGGCTTATGTGTGTTGGAGCATTGCACACCATTGCACATCATTAAACATGGATGCAGTGTTATGGCATGGGCAGGTATGGCTGCCAATGGAAGTGGACCACTGGTGTTTATTGATAATGTGACTACTGATGGATGTCGCATGATTAAATCATTTCAGCTCAGCTTTAGTCAAAAAAAAGTTGGAAAACTGTTAGTACAGCATTTGTATACAGTTAGTACACCGTTTGTTTTGACACCTTTCTATCAATCTGTTCTACAGTAGTCCTACTGTGAGATTGGACCAGACCAAGTGAGTCTTGGACAACCGCGAACCCTATTACCGGTTTATCAATTGTCCTTCTGTGGGCCACTTTGCTAAGTAATCACTGTCTACACAAACATTTAAGACCTAATGTTGTGGAGATGCTCCAACTTAGTGGTCTAGCCATAGCTTGTCAAAGTCACTCAGATCCTTACACTTTCCCATGTTCCTGCTTCCAACACATTAACTTTGACAGCTGACTGTTCACCTCTTGCCTAAAATAACCAACCTCTTGACAGGTGCCTTTGTATATAATCAGCTTATATTATGTATTCAGCTTTTAACAGAAATGTGACATGTAGCAGGGTATTCATCAAATAATGAAGTTAGACGTTTGCTTTTATTCTGCAAAAGTTAAAGACGATTCCAAAGGTTGATGTCAGGTTCAGGAAAGGCTTATGCAGGTGTTGTGTAGTCCTACGAAGAACATCCAAAAAGAAAACTCAAGTCATTCAAGTTACTTAATAGTATTCTCCATGAAAGACATTTTAATATGACGAACATTGTTGTCTAGAAAGATGACAGCAGATTTAAGCTCTCAGACTATATATAGATGTTTACATATGATCTCTTTGTAATCTTGTTCATGTTTCATTGCAATATAGTGGCTCAGAAAGCTTTGAAGGTGGACTTATTGTTTCTTCTTTTTCCATTAACAGCCAGACTCGTGACCTATACCCAGTGACCTATAATAGCACAAACAACTGCTGTAACAGGGTCTCTGCAAGCACTTACCAGAACAGAGCATATGCTTTCATGTGACATTTATTCCATTTCCAAACTCTTTACCCATTTGCAGTTAGGCAGGAAATACAAACTCTATTCCATGGCTCCTATGCTTATGTTATTCTGTAAAAATACGAGTTACAAACCTGGGAATATATGCACAACCAATTTCTAATAAAAAGCACTGATGTGAGATCAGGCTTCAACTTGTCATCACTTAGTCACTAGTCGATTCACACAGCTACAGTATGTGTATGCGTACTATAAATAATTTTTTTTGAGTAAAGTGCCTGACTTTTCAAATCCTAAAAATGAAATGCCAAATAATATTCATGCCTCAAAATTGCTCATGCACTTTTCATTTAATAATACTGATACATGGAAGCAAGGCAGACCACAGGCAGAGTTTGCACTGTGTATAAAATAGGTAAAATTGAAATATAATTTGTACATACAGTATCCTGCCCGAAGTGAACACCTAATTTTAACTAAGCAAACAGGTTAGAGCCTTCCATTCAATAATTACCGCAGTGATTAATATGTTTCAGCAAGTTATTTAACCCTGAATGATGAGGTGAGTGGTTTCTCATTTTTTAAACATGTCAGCGGTCGTAAAAAAAAAAAAAAAAAAAAAAAAAAACATGACTTTTTCAGAAGGGGCAAATAATTGGCCAGCATCAAGCAAAGAAATCTACTAAGCAGATTGCTGAAACTACTAAATTTGGAACTGTCCAAAGCATTATTAATACCCGAAAGGATAGTGGTGACCCATCATCTTTGAAGAAGAAACATCAGATTTTTTTTTTATTTTTTTATTTTTAAATGATCATGATCAGAGATTAAAGAAACAACAGTAGAACTCATGGCTATGTTTAATAGTGAAAGTACGAGCATTTTCACATGCAAGGTATTGGGACTAAACATGCTTAAGAAAACCACTCATCAGTGAGGCTAATGAGAAAAATAAAAAACCTTCAATTTGCTAGGGAGCATAAAGAATGGACCGTGGAGCACTGGAAAAAGGTCATGTGGTCTGATGAGTCCAAATTCATCCTGTTTCAGAGTTATCAGGATAAGAAGAGAGGCAGATGAAGTGTTGCACCCATCATGTCTACCCTACAAGCCTGTGGTGGCAGTGTTATGATCTGGGGTTGCTCCAGTTGGCTAGGTCTAGGTTCAGCAATGTTAGATGTCTGAAAAATTAGATCATCTGGTGACCTTAATGTACTGATTGACCAGTTTTTTTTTTTTTTTTCATTAATGGATGTTTGTTTCCTTGATGGCATGGGCATTTCCCAAGATGATGATGCCAGGATTCATCGGGTTCAACTTGTGAAAGAGTGGTTCAGGGAGCATAAGACATAATTTTCACACATGGATTGGTCCAGACCTTAACCCCATTGAGACTCTTTGGAATTTGCTGGAGAAGGCTTTACACAGTCATCTGACTCTCCCATCTTGTAGAGAAATGAATTTGACTCTGGACGGAAATAAAAGTTGTGGCATTGCATAATGCTTATCGAAATGATGACTCAGCGAATGTGTGCCATAATCAAAGCAAAAGGTGGTCCAACGAAATATTAGAGTGTGTGACTTCCTTTTTTCACTGGACGGTGTATATTAGGGCTTAGGAAATTAACATGTTAACAGGGATCATTTAACACATTTAAAAACATCCTTTTTCCTTTCTCGTGGTGATATGTTCTGTGCAGTTGTACCACTGACCACTAGGGGTGCTCTCCCTAATGATTACAATTCAGCACGTTCATCAGCCCTTTTTAGGGCATTGCAATTCAGTTGGGACTTGCTTAAGAATATTCTTGTAGAAATTACTCATTATATGTCACAAGAAATAGAATCCACCTTCAAAGCTTTCTGAACCACTATATGGCAATGAAACATGAAAAAGATTAACAAGAGATCATATGTAAACACTTATATATCATTTGAAAGCTTATATCTGCTATCATATTTCTAGGAAAAAAATGTGCGTCATATTATAAAGTACATCTTATTGGATTGTATTATATTTTGATTATTAATTAAAAATTAATTTTAATCCCTCAGATCACTCATGTGAGTGGCACATGAACGCTTTATTAAGTTTATTTATTACAAAACCAGGAAATGCGGAGAATGTATTTACTACTAATAGGTTATACAGTATACGGTAGGTTAGTGTGCATATTTTTTAGTTTTCAGTTCAAGACTAAATGTTTTAAAATAGTACATGGAACATGAAAGCTTAACAGTGTAATTACAATTCTATTCTTATACATAAGTTTTGAACCATAGATACTTTATGAACCATAGATAGTTAATCTTGTTTGTCATTAAGGCTAATTGCATATTATTGTGTGATAAACATTACAGTTACATCGCATCAACATCATTTTCTTTGTGCTTTTAATTCTAATACTGTTTATTCAAGCGCCTTTATTGTACAATAACCCATAAGTTAACCACATTACTGTTATTCTTTTAATTTGAAAATTTTAGAACAAGATCAATATGTAAAATAATAATAATTAAAAAAAGGAATTCAGCAGCACCAAGGTCTCACCTCCCTCATCAGTCATGTCTGCTCATTTTAAAAATGAATGCATAATTTACTGAGCTTCAGTATGAATCTAGACATATTCCTCTGATATCTAACCTCGGTCAATTACTTCTCTTTATCAATATCTCCCGTCTTTATTGCACTGGCTCATTTGCATTTCATAACCAAATACTAATATTTAGTCTTTGAACAAATGCTTTATGGTAATACACCTAAGGTTCTCAGGGCTATCAATTACTCGGTGTGTGTCTAAATCGAGAAAGCTAATTTTCTGCCCGTTAAGGTGACAGGACATACGATCCTTCACAATCATTACCACTGTGATGTGATTACTTGCTTTCCAAACCCCCAGGCAAGTCTTTTAACCTCTGCAGACCTCAGCTGCACAGTTTCATCATATGACTCAAGCTGATAAAAAATGAAAATTAAGATGTGACCATGGAGGGATCATCTACATCTGGGATCGAATTTACCTGTCCTGAACGTAATATAAAAATACCTCCAGATGACACCAGACTAGGCTCTGATGGAGCAGTTAGACTGGCACGGGAATAGTACATTATATACAAGTAATGCTTACTATGTAAAGATTATTTACCTTACTGGACAAAGCTAAAGCAAGGTGAATATGTATTAAAAAATTTATTTATATCATTGTTAAATGCTAATTCTAACATTAATTGTATTGGATTATCCTGTTTATCTCAAATTACAGCAACAACTCTGGTTTATTTCTTCACAAGTCATGATTTTTGTAGGTGCCTGGATTCAGTTAGACCAGAATTCTTTTAAATCTGGTGCAATAACAACAAAGCAATCTAGACTACATTCCACAGTGAACAGTGGAATCTGAACAATTGAAATTGATTGTAGGCTGTTAAATTGGCTGTGTGTACCTTCCACTAAAGTAAAAGCTGTAAATAATAATAAAAATAATAATCCATCCATTTTTTTGTGTAGAGTGTATACGAGGAAACCAAAGCAGGGGACACCCTAGATTGGGTGATAACCTATTGGTTAAAAACACACACACACAGACACAGACACACACGTTTGAACTGTGGGATAAAACCATAGTGCCCAGAGGAAACCCACCAAGCATGGCGAGAACATGCAAACTCCATGCACCTCAACCTTAATAGGGTGAAGCATCATTGCTTACCTCTAGGCCACCATATTATTATATTTATTATTATTATTATTATTGTTGTTGTTGTTGTTGTTGTTGTTGTTGTTATTATTATTATTGTTATTATTATTATTATAGCATGGCAATTGTCAATGCAAATTCATTAACTAGGCAGTTGCACCTCAGTCGACTGCTAATTGGGAGGTTGTGGATTTAAACCCCCAGTAACCCACTTTTGGTACAATGTTAACCCTTAACTGCTCAGATGTGTACACCAATCAACCATAATCCCGACCCTCAGGTAAACTGAACAACATTGATAACAAACTATACACCTGCAAACTGGTCACAAAATCTTCTGCTGCCAAGGTTCACCCATCACGGGCAGCCATCCGGACTGCTCCCAAAACCAGTGCAACATGCATCAATGCTGGCCATGACAGAAAGGCACCAGAACACCCAGTGCACCACAGACCACTGCACATCGGCCCCAGCAGCCAAAAAGCCCAGGGCTGCTAACCTCCTTATCCAAACTTCCCAATCAAGATCAGGTACCCATGGGATACACAAGGCACACAAGGCTGATCATCAGATGCTCCATCTCGCATCCCACAAGATTCAAAGGATCCACTGCCAATATTGTGGTTTAAAAAGCCCTGGATGAATGAAGAGGTCTGCCTTCTGCTCAAAGCTTGCAACACAGCCTTCAGGTTTGGAGGCTGGGGGGCCTACAGTGTCGCCAGATGCAATCTGACAAGGGGAATCTGCCAAGCCAAACATGAACACAAACAGCCAATTGAGGAACACTTCAACCCTTCTGACCCCGACACATGTGGAAGGTGATTCACTGGCCGTTGCTGACTTCAAACCAAAAGGGGAAACATGCTCAACAAGTTCAAAGCAGAGCTATCACCAGGTGAGCAGCCACTCTCACTCTCCACCGCTGAAGTGTGTGACCCGGAGCAGGGTAAACAAACAGAAAGCAGCTGACCCTGATGGCATTCCTGGCCAGGTATTCAGAGCATGTGCAAAGCAGCTCTCTGAGGTCTTCAATTACATCTTTGATCAGTCATTGGCTCAGGAAACTGCCCCACTTGTTTTAAGTCTGCTATTATTGTGCCAGTACCAAAGCACTGCAAAAGCACTCTGTGTCTTTTGTCCCATCGCACTCATCCCTGTCATTGCAAAGTGCTTTGAAAGATTAGTCCTCACCCCTCTTAAACCCTGTCCACTACTCACCCTGGATCCATACAAATTGGCCCTATTGCCCAAATAGGTCAATAGAGGATGATATTTCCACAGTGTCCCATTCTACCTTGTCTCACCTGGACAACCCAGACACTTATGTCAGGATGTTGCTTGTCGATTTTAGCTCTGCGTCCAACAGCATTATCATGTTCACAGATAACACCTTGGTGATAAGCCTGATCAATCAGACGGCTTACAGGGAAGAGATTCAGCTCCTAGTGGCATGGTGTGAGGACAATAAAGTGGAACTCAACACCAAGATGACAAAGGAGAGGTCAGTGTGGATTTTAGGCAAGCTTGCAATCACTCACACACTCCCATTCACATTAACTGAGCTGTTGTTGAGCATCTACAGTACCTAGCTTTAAGTTCCTTGAAGTCCACATCTCTGAGGACTTTACCTGGTCTCTGAACGCTTCTTTCCTGATTAGGAAGGCAAAAACGCGCCTCTGTTTTCTGAGAAGACTTAAAAAGTCCCACTTGTGCTCCACGATACTGGAGAACTTTTACCACTGTCCCATTTAGAACATCCACACAAACTGCATCTCAGTGTGGTACGGCAACTGCACTGCTTCAGACCATTAAAGCCCTCCAAAGGGTGATGAAAACTGTCCGAAGAATCATTGGCATTCCGCTACCAAGCATGGAGGACATTTACAAAATTGCTGTTTGCAAAGGGCGCGAGGCATTATTAAAAGATGCCTCTCACCCCAATCATGAACTATTCACCCTTCTCCCATCGGGCAGGCGCTACAGGTGCCTCAGCACCCACACAAACAGAGTGAAAAATATCATTTTCCCTGTGGCTGCTACTGCACTGAACAGCTGATCATGGAGTGTTAACCACTACACTACTGCACTGTCACTTTCAGTCTATACTGCACTGCTTCCTCCAGTATGCATCTTTACACCATCCATAATTTATCATAGCACTGCAGTACATTCCTCCCATTTACTGTATTATGCAGATATTCATATACAGTATGTATATATATCTATCATGTTATCTTGTCCCTTCCATTGCACAGTCAAATATTTGAACATTTATGCTGTATATTCTACATATACTCTATCCAATAATGTCTACTAATCTAATCTAATCTAATCTAATCTAATCTTAGGTTTTATTGCTATGGCTGATCGGCATAAATGAGATAAGGGGGTCTGCAAAATGCCTTACTTGATCATCATCAAGTAAAATGCAAACCTAAAAGTAATAAATGTCAAATGTAGAAAATAAATGTAATAAATGTCCATTGTATAAAAACGGAGTGCCCAGAGGAAACCCACCAAGCATAGGGAGGACATGCAAACTTCATGTTATGTTGAATAGTAAACTCTCTTCAGTACATCATACATTCTGGATTACGTCAATATAATACAGTCAGCTATAGCAGAATACCACGCTACACTACATATACTACAACAGGTGGAAACACACTAAACACTACGAAATTCTCCAGATCATCCAGGCTACTAGGTCCTCACTAGTAGACTTTTCTGTTTGGCTCACACCATAGGCTTTCAATAGGCTTTAGATCAGTAGACATCAGATTGTCCATGTCAAATTGTTCAATTCTGTAGTAATTGATCCACTTTTCTGTGAATGTGGACGTACACACAGTATATCTTACTCAAAGAAACAACCATGGCACAGTGGTAGGGTCTCAGTTAAAACAGTGTTGTTGTTTTTTCCAGGTTAAAATCTCCAGGTGCTTTTTTTGGACTCTATATAATATCTAAATTCCTGTATTCCTAGACAGTTCATATAGCCTGAGAAAAACATTAAACATCCCTGCATTATCCCAAATCCACTTTTGATTATGTTATTTTCAGTACACCGATACCACACTGTATGGTAACTACCAAAAATCTACATTTTTGTCATGACATGATAAAACCTGGTTTCACTGAAAGATCTAGCCGTGCCTAGGGAACTCCATGCTCTTTCATTTTTGGGGCTGGACTTATGATTGCATGAAAGTCTGACTTTTTTCTGGAGGGGCTTCCAAAAAGGTTTCCTTTATTTATAGATTTTGAAACTTTGTGAAACATTCTACCATCTTCTATAAATCAAGCATCAGTCATGATCCTTAGAGACATTTGTTGCCTCTCTAACCATCCTACTCACAGTGTGTGGATGAAATCCACATCTGTTGTCTTCTAGACATAAACTGGCTTTCTTTTGTGGTTTTTAATTATTACTCTGCCTTTTGTTTCTACTTAATATGTCTTATGTTTTATTTATAAAGGACAACACATGTTTGTCTATTTTCTATTTGTTAATCTGTCAATGTATGTATTGGTACTCCTGATCCTTGACAATCAATTTAATTCAATTAAATTTAATTTATATAGCGCTTTTAACAATGGTCATTGTCTCAAAGCAGCTTCACAAAAATGAAAAGAAAATTTGAAAAGAAAA
>JAQMYL010000007.1:4346359-4357403 GCA_030014365.1 Clarias pachynema | reverse complement strand
GCTAGTCAAGGATACAAAATATATACAAAAATCCAACATTTTGTTAAAAATAATTGAATCATGATACATCTCTAACATTATAACTATATTTCGGCATTATAAAACTCGCTTTGCATGATGGTCATCTTTACCTGAATTCGTCCTACACAATAGCAGAGCCCATTCACAAGGACAATTTAATCCAGCAGCCATGCACATATGGCTACTTGACTTAAATGTTCAATTACAGCTAACCAGGAATGTCCTTTAAGAGTGAATGACTCTGGTGGTGTTAATTTATCAGGAGTGGTTTTATTGACAACTGCCAAACCAGCTGTCACCTTGTGGTAATCAGGTGTTATATTGTGTACAAACTTCATCAACTGTGACTTTGTAGTTTTAGCATTGAGCACTAACTGCATTGAGCAAAGAACCGAGTCTTTGCCCATCCAGACATGATGAAAGAAAAACGAATTACTAAGAACGTGACAGCCCGATAGATACGGGAGTACACCGATCGGCCATATCATTAACACATTATCATCGTTTATCAATTATATTATGTATTATGCATCGTTTATCAATTATAATGTATACCAGTGAACCGGTGACAGAATCATGAGCACCCAAGGCTCACCATGCCCGCAGGGACTAAAGGCCAGTCTGCCTGATCTAATCCCATAGAAAAGCCAATGCATCACAAATCGCTGATAAAAGTCAATGCTTGCTACAATAGAAAGGCACCAGAACACCCAGAACACCACAGACTCAGCAGACCAAGAGCCCATGGCATTCCAGCTCCCCAGATCCCAATCCGATCGAACACACATAGGATGACCGGGCAACCAAGTCCGATCCATGGAGGCTCCACCCTACAACCCACAACCCCCGAAGGAACCAGAGTCAACATTCTAGTGAAAACCACCACGTACACCCCCAGAGGCCCTGTAATGCAATGTCCCCCCATGGGACCAGAGCTGTCCTGGTGGCACCTAAATCCTAAGTGGTTTTAAAGCTATGGCTGATCTGCAAATATTGGTACACTGCCCAGCCAAAAACAATGTTGCATGCTCTAAATTTTCACTAAACCACCTCTAGCCTTGATAATTTATGTTTTTTTTATTAGTTTTGTTCCCCCACCACATCTACAGCAAAATCGACAGTCCAGTTTTGTAATTTCTGATTTTCTATTTGTTTGAAAGTTGCAAATTTCTTGGAAAATTACTTTTTAAATTAATATTTAAAAAAAGATTCTGGTAATTATGTGCAACCTACACATATTGTATAACTGCTATTTTTATTTTCTTTTTAATATTGGAAGATAAAAAAACAAAAGAAACCTGCAGAAGAGCCATGGCAGGTGAGATGTGCTCGAATGCTGTGACATTACTGAGCAAAGAATACAAAGCAGTGCACTCATAGAACAATGACAGATACATATTTGAAGATGAAATTACATTTTGGTTCGCCTTTTCATAGAGCAAGCCATGTGTGCTCAAAAAAAAAAAAAAAAAGGGAAGGAATCGGTGCAGAAGGACAATTTTGTCCTCAGATGTTAAAACACTTGGCGAAGCTTTCAGTGGAATACATGGTAGGTAAGGAGAATGCCTTTAATTTAAGAAGGTGGGAAGAAATAGCCTCAAACTCATCATAATTACAGTATACACTGGAACGGATTTAGAAAATGTGAGGGTGCGCTCTCTCTGCTCTGAATGAGTATGTTTTTTTTGTTTTTTTTTCCCCACGCAAAAAAGTGTTTAACAGTGGTCTAGGCCCTTTACCACATATTACTGCTATTTTCTCTACTGGAATTCTCTCTGCTAGAAATGCCATTCAAATAGATGAAATTCTTTAATGAACATTTTTCTGTCTATGTGATTTATATAGGAAAGCTAAGTGGAAATCTGAATTCTGATTCTCTAAACCCTTTTAATGTACATCAATATACAGCATGTACATCAATAAAAAAAAAAGAGAAAATATATCGCAAACCTTGACCTCCTGACTCAATGGAAAGTCGTGCAATATATTTTGGTACACTGAATAGATTTAGACATAATATTTATGCATTATTTCACTTAGTAGAGACTTTATCTAAATAAACGTAGACACAAAGTACAGCAACTATATACTCTAAGTGTTGCAGTTGTGGGTTAAAGGGATAGTTGGGATTTTTTTTGCAAATCTGCTTTAAATCATAATTGATGAGCATATTAGTACATTGCAGTAGATCTTGGTCATCATATCGGCCGTGATGTTTGTCACCCGGAACACAAATACAGTGTAGCGAATTAGTGCCAAGTTCCACAACCCTCGTTCCATGTAAAAATGTATTCCGGAGTTTAGCTGAGACTCATGAAGCTTCTGCACTCCCACTGAGCTAAATCATATTGGTATCTTTTAAAGTATTTATTAGAATATACAGTGGTGCTTCTCTTGGCTTTCCACTAATTCAAACAAGTTTTGAACTTAGCCGACTTAGCCGACACTTGGTTTAGGCTCGGTTCATCTAAAATGGTTTGCATGCCGAGTCAAATTCCTTAGAAAATTTCAGTTCTTAAGTTGAAAATTCGTTAGGCTGGGCGTTCATATGCTGAGATACCACTGTATTCTTTCATCAGAATTAGCAGTATGGTACGGCATTACACTGCAGAAGCTTTATGACTCCCACCGGAACTTTGAAGGGCATTTTTGCAAAGAATGAGATTTGTATAATTTGGCCCTGATTACTTACACTGTACTCACATTCTGTTTTCACAGTCAGTGTGCAGAGCAGGAAAACATATAATAAACAGTATGTATATTACAGTTTATATATATATAGAGTATTGTTACTGTGCCTTGTGTGACTCTCCTCGTGATTATTTGGATAAAGTCTCTACTGCGTGAAATGATACACAAATAATGTGTCTTAAATCTATTCACCAGACCAAAATGTATGTCAGCAAGTCAGAATGTCAAGGTCAAAATATGTTAAAATATCTCTCTTTTTTATTGATCTACATGCTTAAAATACTTTAGAGAATCAGTATTCAGATTTTCACTTAGTTTGTTCTGTATAACTCATGTAGACCGAAAAATGTTTATTAGAGGATTTAATCTTCCCTGCTTTTTTTTTTTTTTTTTTTGCATTCGCCAGGGTTTAATTAAGGAAATTAGATTTCCCCCCAATTGTGACCTCATATGAGAAGATCCCCTCCCCTGGCTTTTTTACTAAGGTCTCACACTAAAGTCTGACGAAGGTAGTCATGACTAGTGTTTAAGGCTTTGGGCCACCTTTGAACTTCATCTGCTCAGATTAATTGTAAGGTAATTATTATTAATGTATTAAAGTACTTTCTTCCCTATTATTCACAGTGACACTAACCAATTATATCTGTATTTCCCAATGTCACTGGTGAGTCTAGTGAAGACACACTGCAGGCTTTAAGTTAATGGCAAAATATTAAATGACACATCCATATATTCTTACTGCATACATTACCAGCATCCAATACCACATGATATTATGTGACTAGCAAAGCTAGGCTTGATTTCACACTAATGAACGTACAAAAGAATATGACACCGATCTGGATGTATTTCACGATTTATAGTCAAAGCAAAGCAGACTGCTCATTGTGCACTCTGAAAATATCGAGAAGAGGTACTGCAGCATCTTCTTACAATGACCAGGAGGACAGCTGACCTTGGCATGCAGAGGCGTATCAGCAAGCGTGGTCAATTAAAAAAATGTGCAATGAAGTACGTACAGTACGTGCACACTGCTTGTGCATGCTCGCTGCTACTGTACTACCAGCTCGGCTGTCCTCACTCTCTCTTTTTTAAAAAAATACATTGTACAGTAAATACCGTCATTCTATTCAGAGGTTTTGATTTCTAGCAGCATGTTTCAGCACTCAGCATTAACAGAGATAAATATTTTTGAATACCAATTTTGCTCAACGCAACATGTTTTAGTAGCAAATGGAAATAAGAATTATATAAGTATATTTTTATACAATTAAGTCCAAGATTGCAAATAAAAAGGTATGTACATAGTGTACTGCATATTCCATAAATTATTCATAAATCATTGATGATGAAGATGAATCATCGCTGAAGAATTTCTACATAAATACATCATTTTTAAAGCCATTTTTTCCCCCTGAGCTCTTATCTTTAGTGTATGCGCATTCATATCCTAGATATATATTTTTTTTCCTTTGGCGATTATAACTTATGTTTAATTACATTATAAAGCCATCATAATAGAGCCATTTAGTCTAATTGCTCCAACAAATACAGGCACCTGACACAAAAACACACTGATGGTGCGGTTATATAATACGATAATGAGCCGAGGTGGCAAGTAACGAAGTGCATCTACTTCGCTGCTGTAATAAACCATCGTTTTTCATGTATATGAGCTTTATGTGACACTTTTTACTTCTACTCACTACGATTTAAATGAAAAACCTGTACTTTTACTGCCCACATTTTAAATAGACACTTTATGCCGTTATATTTCAGCTGACCATCTAAACATAACCGTCTATGCCATTACTCACATATCATGACTGAGCTACTTCCTACATGAGAAGGACAGGAAGAAAACAATTCCACCAATGCAAGCTGTTCAGCTTTACAGAAATGACTGGCGGGTCATTATGAAAGCACAAATTGGTTTGTGCGGCTCCTGGGCAACAGATCCGTCCCACTTGGTCTCTAGGCTTTGGATTCTTCTGGTTCCTTTTTCAAGCATCTCAAAGGCGCACATACAGTATGTCAAGATAAGATTAGAAGCAATCTAGTTAACTAAGCTAACATACTGAGCAAAAGAGTTGTGAACTCATATGCAGTTGGTTTCGTAGTGGTGATATACTCGCCCTAACATCCGGAGATCGCTAGTTCGATTTTCGGGTGATGCTGTGTGAGCTGATTGGCCGAGCTCTCACATCAATCACGGCTCTACAGCCAGTCATGGGCATCTGTGAGCTCACGCAAGTGGATGGAGCGGATAGCGCTGTCCTCCGAGTGTGTTACGCCGCGGTCAGCCAGCATCAGGGGCGGCCGGCGTCACATGGTTCAGAGGAAACACTTGAAAGGCTTTGGCGCTCCCTGACTCGTACGTAGTAGGAGCCAGGGAGCGCCTTAATGTGGGAGCCCCCTAGTGGCGGGTGAGAATTGGATACGACTGAATTAGGGAGAAAATCAGGGTAAAATCCAATTATATATAATATATCGTAGATCAGTCTACACTGTTACATAGGAGTTACTCTGACAGTCCTAGAAATTACTTTCCTTATCAACTTTTTTTTTTTTTTTTTGGCATATTCCGAAATCACTTAGATATAGATGTTGATATTTGGGTCCATTGGGGACAAAAAAAAAAGGCACACTTTTGTGCATGCCATTTTATTCAAATATTAAAAAGCTATTAAAACTCACGAAACCCACAGAGTTAAACTCTTTAAAAGATTTGGCATTACCATAGATTATGCTAAAAGCAAAAATGTGTTTGGACTGAAAATAACAG
This sequence comes from Clarias pachynema, assembly GCA_030014365.1. NCBI lineage: Eukaryota > Metazoa > Chordata > Actinopteri > Siluriformes > Clariidae > Clarias > Clarias pachynema. The sequence continues at coordinate 4,351,906 of JAQMYL010000007.1, read as the reverse complement.
GTATATGGAGGAAAGGTCTTTGAATAGTGCTGTTAAACTACTGTATAAAGGTCATTATATTTCTTTGGACTGTGACAAAGTACTCTTACTTAAGTAAGGGAAAAAAGCCCATCATCTAAGGTGAAACTATAAATAGTTCTTTGAATTGTAATAACTCTCCAGAATTTATGACCATCACTTAATGCTTTTTTTTTTTTTTTTAATTTATCTTTGCCTTTTTAAAATCATTGATTTGCATGAAGTTGATTGGATGTGCGCGGTTATCTCCAGAGACGTAAAATGGCATGTATTATTCTTTTTTCATAGCAAACATGATTTTTATGCATTTTAATGCCTTTGATATTACTTATTATGCTGTATGAGTGCTACTTTTGAAGTCAGGGCTCTGATGGGTGATCAAGAGGAGCCCCTTTTCCATTTAGCCTTGGAAACTACAGAGAGCTTTCCGAGGTTAGCAGTGGCCATTTATAAAAACCAAGCCTTTGACCTTATCTCTGTGTATGTGTGTGTGTATGTGTGTGTGAGAGAGGGAGAGAAAGTCCAGGACTGATGGCCCTGCACAATCAGGTACCGATGGGGAAGCTGGGCCAACAAATTACTCTGTGTACCTGCAGTTTTTCAGCAGTGATGCATCAGCCAGAGATCACCCACTGCTTTGTTCGACATGTAGGACATGTATCATACTCCAAAAAAAAATGTGATTTAATATTCATATACACTCAAACACACATATATATGACCATTAAGGATGATGGCATCATCATAGCACTATTTATTGTTAAAGTCACCTTTTTTTTTAGTTATGAAAAGAGGGATTATAATAGTTCTGGCTCCCCATAGCCATGACGGAGCTGCTGTCACTAAATAGACTTTCGGGAAAATGGTGCAAGCATTTGACACTGGAGTCAGGATTAGGGTCATTACCTGCTGATGTGGTCTTTATATGCATCTATGTGTGCTTAAGGTCATTCATGGCTGCTTTTTCGCCCCTCGCTCGCTCTTAATGGCTTACTAATGCGATGGTTGCAAAGGAACAGCTCATTAAGGTCTTAATGGTAAAGCCAGATGCTGAGGCCCATGGGTAGATTATTGCACACAATAATCATTAATATGGTTAAACACCAAATGTCTCAAGAGGAAACAAAAAAAAAGTCTGTTATCATTCACCCAGGACAAAAATGTTCCCTTCTATATTCAACCACCTATCTGCTGCTGAGAGCCTTTTCTTTAAAATAGAGCAAAACCAGAAAGCAAGACAAGTGATGAAAGATCTGCTCAGCACAAAGCTACATGATATGGTTTATACAGAAATGGTTAGCCAGAGGTCTAAGGAGCAGTGCTATGAGCATCCTAATCAAACGCAGAATGCATGAGAAGAAAGGAAGACATACTGGGGAGAAATTGACAGCGCGACGGATGGAGGGATGAAGGAGGCCTGGGGTATTCGTCAGTTTCGGTTTAATATGAGGGACATCTGTAGGCTTGACAATAAGTGACATGGATGCTTGTCTCTTTGCATCAGTGGCATTTAACAAAATCAGAGCTCCCACTCAGATCCTTATCCGCAGTGCAGAAATAAAGACAACCATACCATGTAATTTACAAATCCAATTTAATAGCACGCTAATGACAGTCGGTCCTTTCTCTCTCGGACTCTCTCCCTCTTTTTGTCTTTCGTTTTCTTTCCACTTTGCACTGCAGTGGTGGTGCTCTGCTGAAGTGATGGTTGCCAGGTTACTGCCTCTCAAAATGCACAATCATAAATAACAAGGAGTCTATTAAAAAAAAAGGACATGAGCGAACTTTGGGATTCTGGTCATGCAAGAATGCAGGGGTAGGACTTGTCTGGTTCACTCGGACTATTTGAACCTGTGGGTGTGGGTGCGCACGGTTTTGGTCCTGGTTAAATTTACCAGGGATATTTATTTTCATGAAATAACTGATAGCAATCTGTTTATTAACAGGGAGAAAATATCTCTGCCAACTGTGCACACAACAGACTTAATTAGAATATAATTATATTGCATTTATTTAATGAAATCTAATTGAATTATTTTTGTTTGAATTCTACACTCATCATACTTTAGAGCTAATGGCCGCCTAATGCATTCGAGGATTCATTACGTTTCCGCAGGCGTGTTCTCCATGTTCCAAGTCTTTCTTGAATTTTGCCGGGGGCATGGCGGAGAAGCATTATTCAGAACCTGGATATTTTATACATTGCTTTAATCATTGTGAACTTGCAAGAGCGGCACTTAAGTTGGGGATCCAATCGGTAATGGATGTAAATAAGTATAACAGCTGCATATGTAATTGCTGTCTTGAAAATATATCCAAAAGTACAAGTCATTAAAAAAAGATTTTAAATCTTACATGATAGAAATTTTAGATAGATAGATAGATAGATAGATAGATCTTCATCCTCGTAGGGCCTTGTAGGGGACAGAACAGGTAGACAGAGTGAGATCAGGACTATAGGGAGCATGCCTTGACACCTCAAAACTAAGTTAAAGTGTCTAAGAGGGTCAAAAGCATGGGCAGAAGTGTGCAGATGTGCATCATCATGCCAGATCACAACATCCTCTGCATTTAATCCAAAGTTTAGGCTTAAGCTCTTCAATAAGCGTCTCACTGTAATGAACACTGTTGATTATTGAACTTTTTTTTCGTGATAACGTTCCAATACTGGCTCTTGAGAATCTCATAAAACTGTAACGGTTGACTTTTGAACTTTCTCTTGGTTGGCGATTGAGGATGTTTCTGTTCTATACTTTTAAGAAACTTTCACCTTAACGGACCAAATTATGTTTGCAGATATCCAAACACTTCTGTTTATGTTCCTCCGTGCATTGTTTCAAGACAAGGTACACCCTCAGACCACAAAAAAAACAAAAAAAGCACTGCATGCTGCTCTTTTTTTTCATGCAAATCACAAATCGGGCGTCAATTTTTACTTGAACCGCAGTTACAAATAAACGTTCACACCTACACAGCAGTGACTGGGGAGACAGTAGCCTTGAACGGAAAGCACTGATAAGACCGTGAGGCCAACAGACGTTTTGGATTGCAGATCATTTTTGACTCACCCACATACAGTATTTACAGGAAAGTACTACAATGATTTATATCAGTGGTCTTGACCTACCAGTTGATAGACATTATATATTTTTTTAGATTGCAACCATCATGCAACTTTCAGACAAATAGTCGAATATTTGCTGGTTGGTTTAGATATTAATTGCTCTATTTTTAATTGCTCTGTAACATTATGAGCATGGGTTAGCCCCAAAAAAAAGGGCATTTATTTAAAAAAAAATTAGATTATACCTTTACAGACAACTGTTTCCAGCTGCAGCATATCGTCCTGCTCTCTGTTCGGGAAATCATGGCCAAGCAATGAGAAAAGGAGACAATAGATCATTTTGTTATGAAAAAACCAATTTGCTTTTGAAACCATTTACCAAATTCATCCAACATTCAAGGACCCATGAGAGAAAAGTATTTAAAAATTTTCAATTGGTTTTTAGAAACAGGAAAACTAAAACCTCGGTCACAAACATACAGTACTTATGATCGACGGGTTCGTACGAATCTCCCTGTCCCTGTGAATTCTGCAATTCGTAGACGTCCATGGCAGGGATCATAGTTTTCTACAGCCTCCTTAGGAAGTTGGTACGGCGGCCGTTTTAATATCATACTCAAGGTTGTGGTGTATTGTTCGATAACACAGTTGTGCTATATGTAGCAATGTAGCACAACCTCATGTGTGATTTTGCTTAATCAATAAAAACAAGAAGCCAACAGAATATCCTTTGACTTTTAAAGCAGCTGAACCAAAAAGCAGCAGTTTAAAAGAGTACAAGTATAACATGAGAATATGCACAAAGGCGACCATCACAGGTGCGCTTTAGTACTTAACATACAGCACTACATCTCTGTATCCAGTGATGTAAACTTTAAAGCACTTTTTGTAAGTCGCTCTGGATAAGAGCGTCTGCCAAATGCCTAAATGTAAATGTAAATGAGTATATACCCCCCCCCCCCCACCCCTGCCAATTCAGAGGATGCCCAAGACACAGCCTACTAAACTGACAACCAATTCAAAATGCGTCTCACAGTACACTAGTTTCTTCAAACATCCAACAACAATAATAAAAAAAAAAATTTCAATGTAATTAGCTTACCGGTGCTGTTTGCATAAAAACAAAATCAATCCTTTTTTTTTTTTTTTTTCTGAACGAAGACGGCAGTAACATGACCATACAGGTTATCCATAACTTTAATAAATCTAACAGGATTGTCCTTTCATTTCAGAAACTCTTGATCGTCTGGGAATTTTATCCACAAAAGTCTCTAAAGCTTTATAAATCCGAAAAACATCCACAGATATCCCTCCGTCGGCCATCCACTTCCAGCAGCTCATGAAGAAAATTCTCAAATCAAACTCACTGGCTCCAAAAACGCCCACATTGAACTATTTGTATTAATGCGATAACTCCACCGAGACACTAAATCAAACTTTTTTTTTTAATGCTAAATAAACTTTCTGGTACAGATGGTGTAAAAAGATACTTGGTACAATGATAGCATGAATTAAGACTAATTGATTTGGTGTATCATTCCGGTACATGGCAGGAGCCTCCTGTTCAATTTGGTGGGCAACCACATACGTAGCAAAGGGAGAAGAAAATACATTTTTGGTTCAATTTGACCTCTGTGCCCGAGGTCCTAAGGATAAAAACCTTGCATTAGAAGAAGATTCGCTGGAAAATGAATGTAAGTATTACAATAATCTAAGTGTGAAAGGATTTTTTAAAACTTATTATTATTTTGAGAAACATTGATATTGGTGGTAGGTTTCGCGTCTGCCAAGCCCAGATAAAAAGGAAGGTATTGCATCAGGAATGGCATCTGACGTGAAACCTGTGCCAAGTTGTTGGTCTGCTGTGGCGACCCCTAGATGGTAGCATCCGAAAGACTAACTTTAAATTGAGTAATATACAGTAACTCCTTCACTGAAAGCCTTGAAGCCCATAAGGTTAACAGTATTAACAAGTTTCTGTTAGTATAGTTGGCTATTAATAATAGAGCTATTTTGGCTATTTTGAGTCACTGCGACTATTAAATCCTGTAGTGGTAAATGAGTTTTAGGGTTAAAGAGTCTTACTTAGTGAAAATATCACTTGCCCTAATCCAGCACTTTTGCACATTTGGCTATTGCTTTAAAAAAAAAAGAAAAAAATCATGACTTATACATGATACAGGATACAACTAAGTTGGAAAGTTAAGTTCTTGCTTAGGAACCCAGTCTGCTATTTCTGGGATTCAACCAAACAATGTTCTGATTTCTAACTTAAAGCTTTAAACACTGGTTAATTTAACCAAGTCTTACACTGAATCAACTCACATTGAAAGACTCAATCAGTTGTATGGTCAAATCCCAGCTATTTCAAGATGCCATGGTTATGGCAGGCGGCACGGTGGTGTAGTGGTTAGCACTGTCGCCTTGCACCTCCAGGGTCTGGGTTCGATTCCCGGTCAGGCTCG
>JAQMYL010000007.1:4293156-4304404 GCA_030014365.1 Clarias pachynema | reverse complement strand
TGTGGGGCGGGGGGGGGGGGTTCACTTTATTTATTTATTTATTTATTTATTTGATTTTTTTTTTTTTTCTTGGCTGGGGAGGGGGCATCGTGCATTGTGTATTCCAGGCATGATTTAGTCACAGCGCTTCCTTTATATGTGTACGACAGCCAAATGTTTGTCCTTACCATCCGAAGCCCCCCCCACCACCACCCCCACCCCCCATAACCTCCTCCTCTCCACCTCTTTCCTGTGCGCCCCTCGTTTTTCAGAAGCGCTTTCCACACTCAGCCTCTGAGATTTTTCTTTTCTTTTTTTTTTTATCCTTTTCCCCAAGCAACTCGATATAGTATAGAAATTGTAGCTGCACTTGAGTGAGCAGCCAAAGTGTCTGGTTTCGTTTGTTTGTTTCTTACTCTGGATTTTGTGCAAAGGACATAAGGAGTCTTACTGTATATACGAGTGAGAGAGAGAGAGGATTCAGATGGAGTGAAATAAGGAGTCAGAATTACAAGTCAAAAAATTACAATGAACAATTCATTTAAGATTTTATTATCGTTATCCTTCATCCATCCATCTAGGAACCTCTGCAGTCCGACTAGGGACCGTGCAGGCCAACAAGGGTGACCATCGTATTTATTCCCTTTTTTTGGTTTACGACTGTGTTTGGAACTCTGGGTCAACATTCACACTCACTCATTATCTATACCGCTTTATCCTGTATTCATGGTCGCGGAGGGCACAAGGCGGGGTACACCCTGGACATGGTGCCAATCCATCGCAGGAGACACACACATACACACACTCATTCACACACTACGAGCAATTTGGGAACGCCGATCAGCCTAATCTGCTTGTCTTTGCATGACTGTGGGAGGAAACCAGGTTACCCGGAGGAAACCCCCTAAGCACTGGGAGAACATGCGAACTCCATGTACGATAACCCCGAGGCGGGAATCGAACCCAGACCCAGAAGGTGCAAGGCGACTGAGATAACCACTAAGTCACCGTGCATAATTAAAAAAGTAAAATAAATGCAAAAAGTAATGAATAATTAAAAGTTTTAATTTTCTTATTCACTCAATCATCATCTATACCGCTTTATCCTGTATACAGGGTCGCGGGGGGCCTGAAGCTTATCCCACTAGACTTAGGGCACGAGGCGGGGCTCACCTTGGATGGGCTGCCAATCATTCGAACGCTAATTCATACACTACGAGCACGCTAATCTGAACATGCAAACTCCATGCACACAGACCCCGAGGTGGGAATCGAACCCAGACCCTGATGTTCCAGGCGACAGTGCTAACCATTCTACCGCCTTATCATCGATATAGTCCCTTTAATACAGTACGTCGCACATCTTTAGGAGTCGTATTGGCATTATCGTTTCGTCGTCACGCTCATCCCCTCTCTCTCTCTCTCTCTCTCTCTCATCCTGCGTGTCTCAGTTTCCCTGCTTTCCATCTCCTCCATTTATCTGTGCATTAAACAGCCTTATCGTGCTGCCCTTGGTGTATTGTTCTTATTTCCAGATGCTGCGCTACAGTGAATTATTGATGTCAGATATTTATTTATTTATTTTTTTTGATACACATATGCAAGATCAATGTGTTTCGCAAGCTACCAGGGAAATGCATCTGAGCTGCTGAATGAGTTACACTGTAGATAGCGCGTGGCTTTAAACCCACACCTTGCTGCTTCTTCTTCTTCTTTTTTTTTTCTTTTCTTTCAAGTCCTTTGGAATTTGTTTTCTTCTGAGCCGTAGGTTTTATTTGCCACCTTGTTAACACTGTATATATTTGTATGTGTGTGTGTGTGTGTGTGTGTGTGTGTGAGAGAGTGAGAGAGTGAGAGAGAGAGGGAGTACAGAATACCCGTAGAGAAGTAACGCACACTGATCCCTGGTTATATTTACTCCCTCATTAATAAATCAGCAGATTTAGCCAATCAGACACGAGTTTTGGGTGTCAGGATACTTTGAAATCCTTCATTACATGGTCCGTGAGCACAAAAGGGAAAAAGTGTGTGTGTGTCCTCATTCATATACAAGCTTTTCGAATTCCTACTCAGATTAACCGCACACTCCCTCCCTCACGCTCTCAAACCTCAGTTATTTCTGTCTGTGTGACTCAAGCGATGCTTTAGATACAAATTAGAGATGGTTTGAGATTAGCCTAGATTTTTTTTTTCATATAAAAGATGAAAATCCATGCTATCAACCCCCCCCCCCCCCCCTACCTTATACTTAGTTTCTTTTGTGTGCACTAAAGATTGGAGAAAATCGTAGCGCTGCGGAAAAAAAAACAACAACCTCAAAAAAAAAAAATGAAAAGAATGTCGCCGCTTTAATTAGCGCACTACGAAAAGTGCATGTGCTTAACACGCGGGACGTTTGTCGAGCCACATGCATTATGCATGACAATTCTGGAAATCCGAGTCACGCCGTTGAATTATTTATCGAGTTGTATAGCGCCATAATCTAGCCCGTGCCAGCCTGCCAGGGTTTGAGATGCGCCGTAAAAATCGGCGGGTTATTATTAACTCATAACCCGATACGTCTTTGTGTCTCCGCGCGAATCTCGGGAATCAATCGGGAGCACGCTGACGTGTCCGAGCGTCTGAAAGGGCAGGGATTGGAAAAATGATTGAGAGGACAGGACGGGTGGATGATTTATCGACCGATGCATGACTTTCAACTGGGATGCTCAAAAGTCTGAGCATCACCTCTACCACCTGCTTTAAAAAAAAAAAAAAGACATTAGTAGATAGAACATTATACACTACAGTGCATAGATAATGCAGTATAGTGCACTTTCGTATGCGTGTGCACGTGTCAAGGTCTACAAGACATCCTTCTTGAAGGATAAAGAATTATTGCTTACTCGGTGTTGCGTGGTTTGGTTATTTAATTACCCCAGCAGGCAACAGAAGCCATTAGCGGAGAGAGAGAAAGAGAGAGATGTACAGCACAGGCGTGACGCAAGACCACAAAGACCACTGACCCTTGAAGCGGGAAATACAAAAGTACTTAATCTGCCCGGTCGAGGCATCTCAAGCTCTTGCGGTTTTGGTTTTCAGACTACAACGTCGTCTTATGTTTTTTTTTATTTTTTATCGCGACTCTTGGACACGTCAGACGTGGAGCGATACAGGATTTACGACTATGTTCTGCTTTTCATCTCCAGGCTTAAAATTGCTCTCCGGCAGCCTGCTTGTTTTTCACTGGCTTTTTGAGGTTTTGTGTTTTTTTTTTTCCTCCATCGATCTTACAGTAAACAGTGGTTTTCTTCTCCTGTTCTCTCCTCGTACAACGCAGGTGTTTGGAGAAGCGAAGCGCTGTTAGTCCCCGTCAATATTTGCTCGAGCTCCTCCGCGCTGCACACTATAACCTTAACCGCTAATGGTAGACATGCCCGGTGCTGAAAGGCGTCATCATTAGACTTGCGATAGATCACACTCAGGTTTGAGCTGATATATGATTAAGGAAAAGAAAGGGAAAGAAAAAGGGGGGAAAAAAGCATGCTTTTTCTGCTTTACAAAGCAAAGTAATGACATCTTAGCAAGTCGAGATATGGCAAGAATAGACGAATGCATCTAGAAGTTCTTATTGTAAGAGTCAAATAAAGCAAAATCTACAATAACATTGATGCTATTCCTAGATCATTTCAAGCTTTATACATTATTTATCTGTTTATGCTTTAAAAAATATATAAAAATAAATAAACACAAAAAATTACTTTAAATCTGCCAATAAATCAAGCGTAAAAAAAAACGATTATGGAGTGGCTTTAAATCGGTTTCATAATCATGTATTAAAGGTCCCGTATTTTACTACTTCTACTTCTAACAAGTTAAATCAAGTCTCGGAGCTCCTCCAAAGTGTGTGTTAATTCTCCAGCTGAAATACTCCTCAGATAATGCTGGGAAGGGGATCTTCTTATATGATGTCACAAAAGGGAGAAATCTAATTGGCTTGTCTGAAAAAAAAAAAAGCACAGGGATAAAAATGGCAGAAAATGGCCCAAACATGTGGAAATGTGGAGCAAGTGGGTGACAAGTGATCGGCCGGTTTTCAAGGATCAGGCGTTCCACTTGCTGAATGTTCATAGGAACGAGTGCACTGGGCTCCGAGCTGCTCGACCAGGATCGGACAGCCTTCTTTAGAAAGTTCGCACCGTTCAAATGTCTCGTCACCGCACTGCGCTTGAAGTCTCCTGTGTAAACGTCAATCGCTTTTCTGCCCTTATTCATGAGAAGTTTCATCACGGATGAGTCCCGGTTTTGACTTGAACGGCCCTTGTGAAAACTCTTTGCTACAGTATGTTGTAAATCACAAATATTGACCCTCTGGCCTCGGGTTCAAGCTCTGTAATTAGTCAAGTTGACAATTGCTGCGGTGATGGAGAACTCGACCACTCAAAGCAAATTAGTGCGTTACTGAAATTGGATACGTTTTACGAGACTTTTAATGAAAAAAGCATGAAAAGCCATGAAATACGCGGACACTTTCACGCTGATGTTTTCTATTTTTGGATACTGTGTGCTGTATGTCGTTCCGTAATGGAGTACGGACGGGCGTGCTTTGTTGTTCAGATCCATCTCCACGGTCATGTGACTTTGGGTCCTCACTGAACCAAAATGCTATTTAATAAGAGATAATAAAAATATTCAATATTGATACAGTATACATGATACATGTTTAAATAAATGTCATATTAGGGTTAGGGTTAGAAAGCTGAATCTCTTTGGTGCCTCTTTGATTACCCAAAGTACATGGAAAAATCCATGCTGATAACTAAAAGCATATAAACTCAGACTGTAAAGAAAAGAAGATCACGGTGCTAATCGTAAAGACTGAAGTTGCTCCGAGTGGATTTTCCCATTACGCTAGTACTTTCTGGACGAGGCTCCCGAACAGTAAGAAGCTTTTGAAACTGTCCTCCGTCAGAGATGAACAATTTGTTCGCTCCATGCTGTGACCCCAAAACACACACACACACACACACACACACACACACACACACACACACACACATATATATACACACAAAGCTGGGTTTTGTGGTGCACTTTGCCTTGAGGGAATGAAAAGAGGCAGGATGCTGCTGAGCCTCCACTGCCTGGGTGGGAACACACAAGATTGTTCAAATCACCAGCTGTGTTTTGAAGTACCATCCTGCTTCTTTATTATTTCAGAATTATGCTGGCGACCCAGCAGGGCATTCCGAACCCTCGAGGGCTCTTGGGATGCTTCTCACGGGCCTCCTTGTGCTTAATTGTCTAAGTGGCAGGATCCACTTTAGGGTTCTGTTTGTTTGATTCAGATGTACATTCTTTTGTATCGGATGTCCTGTTCGGGACGAATATAAGAATTCATATATCATTAATATATTATAAAGACTAATACGACAAAGGAATAATAAAAATTAGGATGATTAGTGTTTTATTTCAATGTCATGTGAAATCATGTGCCACCTCCCCCCCCCCCTTTTTTTTTTTACTTTCTTTCTTTCTTTCTTTTTTTTTTTAAATGTTGGCACTCACCCAAGTCGAACTCAAGTCGTCTCTTCTTCTTCTTCTTCGAGTGCCCTCAGGTAAGTTCCTGTGCTGAGGAACAAGGGTCTTTCTTGTGAGAAGCCAACAGAGAGGGATCTTTTTTTTCCCCCCTGCACTCATTTGACTTGGAAAAATCTTCTTTTTTTTTCAACTATAATAAAATGTTAATTTAAGAAACCATCATTGCCCGTCATTTTTTTTTTTTTCGGCAGGCATGTTCTGAAACAAACAGGCTTCTGCGTGGAGTTTCTTTCTAGAGGAATGGTACATGACAGGTGTAACTGGAATTGTGTAAAGTTACCCAAAGAGGGATTTTCAAAAATGTCAAAACATTGACATGGCGATGTTCATTTGACACACCGTTTTAAAAGCTAGAATTATTCATAATGTTATTATGAAAATTATGCCAGAGGAAAAGTTGACTAAATTGACAATGGGACAACGGATGAACAAATATGACTATACTGCTCAAAAAATGAAGGGAACGGTTTGACTTGCCCGCCCCTCATATGTAACTATACATGTTCGAGTCAAGCCGGGACTAAGTTGTCGTTGTTAGTCTTTCGGCTCTTCCTGTCGGAGGGGACCATCCAATCCGCACAACAACTTGGCACAGGTTTTTTTACTTACTCCAGATGCCCTTCCTGATGCAACCCTCCCATTTTTATCCAGGCTTGCGGCCTGCATCCAGTGGCTAGGGTTTGGGCATTGGCTGGGAATCGAACCCGACCCTTTCACATAGCAGGCGAGAAACCTACCACTGAGCCTCCAATGCCCCAAAAGTGTTTCCTTGATATCTTTTGAGCAGGATATATTTATTTCCATCTCCCAGCTGAAAAACATGTCTGTAATGCTTTTCCTCTTGATCACATTTTTTAAAGCAACTAATCTAATGGCCTGAGCATGGCCTTGAACTTAGCTTACTGTACCATTGGGCTGGTAGTAGATGTACACACAACGATCAGCCACTACCGAGTGAGTTGAATAATATTGAATATCAATTATATACCGGTAAACTGGTGGCAGGATCATGGGCTCCCAAGGCTCATCCATGCCTGTGGGGACCAAAGTCCAGCCTGTCTGGAATGATCCCATAGAAAAGCCAATGTACATTAGCACAGATTTCTGAAAAAAAGAGTTAATGTTGACTATGATAAAAGGGTATCAGGACACCCAGTGCACCACAGCCTGCCATGTATGGTACTCAGCAGGCAAAGAGATCATGATTGTTGATCTTGCCTCCAAACTCCCCAGATCTCAATCTGACTGAGCATCCATGGGATGTGCTAGAACAAGTCTGATCCATGGAGGTCCCACCTCGCGACTTACAGCATTTAAAGGATCTGCTGCTAACATCCTGGTGCCAGACACCACAGCACACGTCAGATGTGTTTTTGAGTCATGCCTCAAGGGGTCAGAGCGTTCTTGGTGGCATAAGAGAGGAACCGAAATCCTAGGTGGTTTTAATGTTATGACTGATCAGTGTATATTGCTTTGTTAAACAATGGAAGCTGTTGTGTCCTTCCGAGTCTCCGATCGGAATTCTAAGCAGTGTTAGAAACTTAATGTGGTCACATGTTGTGCAAATGGTACAAACGTTGTGCGAACACTCCAATTAAAGAATCAGGTCCCATTGTTTTGTAACATTGCGTTTGGATCGTTCATTCAACGTTATCTCGACGCCTTTCACGAACAACATTGTCCCGATGTTGCAACCTAATGACATCTATATGATAGCGGTCTTCTAACGTTAGGGGTCCCGTCCAAACTTGTGCCATTTTTTAATCATTATTCACATACACGGTTATATTATAGGTGTATAATAAAAAGCAGAGATTAATTCGTCAGTTGAGACGTTCACAAGAAAAAAAAGCTCTTCAAACTGCTCAAAGTTTGAGTGAGAAAAACATCCCTCTTGAAAGATAACAAGAAATCTGCTGTGTAATTATGACTAATCTGTAAATGATGTATGGAAATCCTAACTTTGATGTATGGATCATTTGCAAATCACAGCATGGATATTTTGATGATATAAATTAGGAATTATAGTTGTGAATAAATTTGTGCTTGCGATTTTATTAATCTGGTTATGGAGCAGTTACGGCTGCGTAATCACATTTAAGCGCAATTGCTTTCCAGAGAGAACGCGACTCCATGTGGTAAAGTTCGTAATACTAAAGCCGCTTGTTCCTCATGTTTAGTCCTGAAAACGGTGTATGTTTACGGAGAAGTTGAATAACAGATGGCATTTTTGGTCATCACTGATCACAATCCTGATAGGGGACGGGGTGGAGGGGTTTGTCCGTGGGTGATTACAGTACAGAGGTTCGACCTGAGCAGTTGACCTCGTCGTATAGTGTGAACACTCGCTAGCACTCCAGTGAGAGGTTTCTCAGTGTTCCTACTGCGGTTAAATCAATGGTCGGTCCAAATGTGGAACAGGGTTCGCCTTTCCACTGAGGTGCAGCGTGCTCTCGTTTTCCATCCCGCCAGTGTTCTTAGATTGCTGAGTCGCAGGACATGTGGGTAATATGAACCGAGTGACTGCGGCCTTGTCTGTTACACGCATCGGGCTTGTCAGCACTTGTGTTTTGTATACAGTCTTATCTGTTTAGGGCAAGTCTTGTTACACCTCGCCTTTTGCCGTTTACCTGAGCCCCGCCCGTAAATAATAGGTGCTTTGTTGTCATAAGAGTCCCGGAGCCACAGGGACAGTTAAAACCAGGTGGTATCCGGGGGAAGTGATCTAAGGTGGGGGAAGGGTCTGACCCACGGTCGGACCAGCAATCCTAAGAAAGAAAACTTGTAACAGTTGAAGAGTATCCAAATATGGATGAATGTTTTGGGCATCGCATCTGGTTTAATCCTAAACCCAGGTTACTGTTTGAGGCTCTATGTTAATGCGTGCAGGTGTATTCCTGCCTCATGCCCAGTGCTCCCAGTATAGGCTCTGGATCCACCACATCCCTGATCAGTAAAAGCGCCTACTTAATTCGAACGAACGGAAGTGGTATTCTCCAAATCAATATTTTGCTTTTATTTCATTCTGGAAGAGGAAGAAAAAAAAAAAACTCTTAAAACTCTCCCTTCCTTTCTATCTCCTGAGGAATGCTGGCACAACGGTAATAGACTTCCATACTGGCACTTAATGTCTCTAAGCGAGGGATCACTGGCGCCTTTTTAAACTTAGATCCATCTACAGACTACGGCTCTATGATTGATCCGAAGAAGGAGGAGTTAGTAACTCTTTTCATCTAGTCGGAGAATTGTTTGCAATACAGCCTCTCTCTCTCTCTCCTTCTCTTTTTTCTTTTTCCTTCCCCACACACAGTTCATTCTTGTCATTTTAGATCAGCTGTTTCATGATTCAAGTCGTGACCTAATCCAGATACCTGATGATGAGATTATCCTGTCATCGACGTGAACTTTGTGCGTTCTCCACAAATCGATCGACATAAAAGCCTGTTCAGGAACAAAGCACCCACTCTAGAACAGTTTAACGTTAAGAAGACAGGACGTTCGAATAGACGAGGGGTGTTCAAGTCAAACCGGGATTATTGAACACGGTTATGAGAGTAAAACCTCCCTTTATTTATTTTTTTTATTTAATATAATCCCCTGCTACACTAATGCACTTATCACAAGGTTTCACTAGTGCTCGGATACCATCAAGATAAAAAGTTCTCTTAGTACGTCGGAGCCATGATCTGACTGCCTGCCTCATATCTGAAACCCTGGCCTCCCAGGAATTCCTTTAATGGCACAAACATGGAAATGGCTTGGAGTGAGATCAGGACTATATGGGAATGTGGAAATAATGTGGAAGTGGTGTTGGTGAATGATTGTGTGTATGTAATGTGTCTTGACATTCCGCGAGTTGACAAGTTATCTGTCGATTTTCGAGGATCAGACGTTCCACGCGCTGAATGCTCACAGGAACGTCATTCATGGACTTACGGCTTTCCTTGAAACGTTTGTTCCATTCAAATGTTTTACTGCGGCTAAGCATCTCATCATCGTACTGTGCTTGAAGTCGTTTTTATGACTTCATTCATGAGAAATTTTATTACAAGTACCGGTTTGACTCGAACGCCCTCGTATATGACCACCCTGCACTGCCCTCATTCCCCTTCCCCCGCTTTTTTTGGGTTTGCTTGTTTTTTCCCTGAAAAACCATGAGAACTATGATTATTTTCATTTTACACAGGAGCAAATGTGTTCATAACAAACATACTGTAGAAACCAAACAGGTCACATTCGGCTCTGATGCTGTTTTTTTTTTTTTTTTTTTTTGGCCTTAGCTAAACCGGAGGACCAGTCCATCACTGGTGTGTCCAACAAAAAAAAAAAAAAAAGGAAAAAAGGAAAAGAAATAAAAACCCTAGATGCTGAAAAGAAAAGGTTTTCATTTGATGAGGAATGCTGCTGTGTCTTTATAAGGTCAAGTGCCTTTTATAGCTGTAGATTGTGTACGGTTGCGTCTTTTGGGTTTCGCTGCTTAATTTCCATAGAATTAATGACTGATGCCTTCCTTGATAACTCACTTCAAAGGATGTGCAGGGTTTGTGTTGTTCTGGCTGTCTGGCACTGCAGTTTAAGCAGAACGTTCTTTTTTTAAGAACGCACGCACACGCACACACACACACACACACACTCACACACACTCAGTGTAGAAGGCTACGGAGAGTTGACAGAAACAGTGGTTCTTTATTCCAGTCCTGGTTCATGTTTCCCTGATCTAAGGGCCCTAACACACCACACCAGTGTCAAAGTAAGCAGGGCTGATGAAAAACCCTCTCCAAACACTCGCTTTCCAACACATAAACAAGACGGCTGGCGGCCAGTATGTACATCAATTCTGCACATGCTTCTAATGAAATAATTCCATTTCATTAGAAGCATTTATAGTAGAATAGACTCAGAGGCACAGTGTTCGCTTTTTTTTTTTTTTTAGGGAAGTTCTCCTGGTTCTTGGCTAATGCTTCCTTGTTTGTAAGATCGAGTATTCCCTGTTAATGCTAACCATTCCTCGTGTTTACAGCTAAGTATTCCTTACTTTTAGGCTAAGTATTCCTTTATGGAAAACGATATTTGTTTTTAGGCTAAGTATTCCTTGCTTCTAGGCTAACTTTTCCTTGTTTTTGGACTAATTATTCTTTTGCTTTAAGGCTAAGTATTTCTTTGTTTTTATAATTATTCCTTGTTTTTAGGCTAAGTATTTCTTTGTTTTTATAACTATTCTTTTGTTTTTAGGCTAACTATTTCTTTGCTTAGGCTAAACGATGCTCGGTTTTAGGATAACTTTTCCTTGTTTTTAAGCTAAGTATTATTTTTGTTTTTAGGCTAACTATTTCTTCAGGCTAACTATTTGTTAGCCTGAAGAAATAGTTGTTTTTAGGCCAAATATTTGTTAGGCTAACTATTTGGCTAACAAGAAATACTTGTTTTTAGGCTAACTATTTCTTCAGGCTAACTATTTGTTAGCCTGAAGAAATAGTTGTTTTTAGGCCAACTATTTGTTAGGCTAACTATTTGGCTAACAAGAAATACTTGTTTTTAGGCTAACTATTTCTTTGTTTTTAGGCTAAGTGATGCTCGGTTTTAGGATAACTTTTCCTTGTTTTTAGGCTAAGTATTCTTTGTTTTTTGGCTAAGTATTTATTTGTTTTTATAACTATTCCTTGTTTTTAAGCCAACATTTCCTTGTTTT
>JAQMYL010000007.1:4262468-4293056 GCA_030014365.1 Clarias pachynema | reverse complement strand
TAGGCTAAGTGATGCTCACTTTTAGGCTAAGTCTTCCTTGTTTTTTAGGCTAACCTTTACTTGTTTTTAAGCCAACTATTCCTTGTTTTTTTTTTTTGTTTTTTTCCCCCCTAAGTATTCTTTTTGTTTTTAGGCAAAGTATTTCTTTGTTTTTAGAATTATTCCTTGTTTTTAGGCTAACTAGGCCTTTGTTTAGGCTAAGTGATGCTCAGTTTTAGGCTAAGTATTCTTTGTTTTTATAACTATCCCTTGTTTTTAGGCTAACTATTTCTTTGTTTTTAGGCTAAGTGATGCTCACTTTTAGGCTAAGTCTTCCTTGTTTTTTAGGCTAACCTTTACTTGTTTTTAAGCCAACTGTTCCTTGTTTTTAGCCTAAGTATTCTGTGTTTTTATAATTATTCCTTGTTTTAAGGCTAAGAATTTATTTGGTTTTAGGCTAACTATTCCTTGTTTTTTAGGCTACTGTAAGTATTCTTTTATGGCTAAGTATTCCTTGTTTTTAGGATAAGTCTTTCTTGTTTGTAGGCGAACTATTACTTTACTTTTAGGCCAAGTGTTCGTCATATTAAGTTAGACTAATTGTAGCAACCAGTTGATTCTACTGATAGACTAAATTTACTACTGGAATGCTTTAACATGTTAACGAATATACAATTCTAAAACGCCACAAACAAATCAGAAGTACAGCACTATGCTATAAAATTATTTATTTTACTCTAGGAACACATTCATAGTCATGTAGTTTTGTAATTTTCTTGCATTTGGATTTTGCGTTCTGTATGTTTTTTTTTCCTCCCCAAAGCATGGGATGAATTTTAATTTTACCACACACTATAACAAAAATTTGTGCTTTGATTTTCAGCTGATGATAGTAATCAGGTGTGTTATATAGCCTTTCTATAGTCCGTCATATTACAGCTGGCTCTCCACATTTCCACTGCTAAGTGAGCCGTGCCATACTTAAATACGCGTGCTGAATTTGGTTACCCATCCTGCCCAGAGTCCATGCGTGTTTTGCCAGAACATACAGGCACAACCGTAAATAGTGCACACCGTGGAATGACTGAACACAATCGTCACAGAATCCCATCCCTGCTGGCACAAAAATAAAAAGTAATCCAACTTTCTGGTGGAGAGCAGGAATTCATTTAAGCAGCTTTAAAAATCAATTTAATGCTTCAGTTTTTTTTCCCCTTTTGTTTTATTTACTCAATAATATTTTTACTACACCATGAACAAAGTAGAAGCTGTACAGTTGTGGCGAATTCAAAATGGCTCCCTATACACTTAGGTTTTATATTCCAAACAGGACAGAAAACTAACACGGTACCGTATAAACAAGGGGCGTTCGAGCCAAAAACAGGACTTTGAATTGTGCAGAATAACAGAACACAATTATGAGAGTAAGAATTCCCTTTATTTCTCTATATAATCCTCTGCTATACTAATGCATGTGTGTTTCACTAGTGCTTGGATACCATCAGGGTAGTTTTATCAGTACACTGGGGCCATGATCAGACTGTCTGCTTCATGTCTGAAATGTTGGCCTCCCAGGACTGCTCAGGACTACCAGTGGTGGCAATAACTCCCAACTCTTCCCACATACAGGTTCATCTCTTCTACAAGGTAATCAGTTGGTTTTCAAGGATCAGGCGTTCCGCTTGCTAAATTTTCATGGGAACGACAGCAATAGGCTCCATTTGCATCATTTACATGTTTCACTCTGGCTAAAAGTCTCATGCACTGTATTGCGCTTGAAGTCTTCTATAAAGGTCGATCAGCTTCACTCATGAGGAATTTCATCACAAGTCCCGGTTTGACTTGAATGCACCTCGTATGTAAAAGGTATTGTCACACTTGGCTGTGTTTTCATGCATGGCCAGCCATAAATAAAACATAGTGTATCCTCTGTTTCCAGTAAACACTAAAGTATTGTCAGTGTGTTTTTAGAGCAAACTCTCTTCCTCTTCCTTTACTACAGTAGTTCACACTGTGGAACACAAATAACACAGTGGCACACATTTCAGCATCAAATGAGATATGCCTGCTTTCATTTTCAAAAGAGTCTGTTTAAATTTCGAATTCTACCCAAAATGCCGTAGGGTTAGCCTCGGGATCAGATTTATATTTTTGTTTGCTCTTCCGCCAGCAAGCGATTATGATTTTATGAAAATGAACATCCTTTGCTCACCACAATATTAAGAATAACATCTATATTAGAATACTTATATTGAAAAGTTATGAAAGCCTTCATGAGAAAAAAAAAACAGCATGGTCACTCTAGAGAAAGCCCGGGTTGCTTCTTCTTCTTTTTCTTCTTTTTCCTTTCCACACTAAGTGACATTGTGTGCACATTGTTGTTGGCAGTCTGTTCCACAAAGTGACAAGACTCTGGAGGGGCTTACGCAGATCGACCAAATCCACACCAGGTGGTCCACGGCTAGATCTGGCACCATCTCTGAGGCGTCTATAAAGATGTGACATACCAACATAAGGGAGGATTAGGGGTTTTTTCGACCTGTTGCGCACACACACATATAACGCACCCTGTGATTACTGTAAGCGTCTTAGCAAAAGCTCTAACGCACCATGCTTAATAAGAGTTAGGCCGGGTGGGATGTTTACAGAGAGAGGGAGACACTTAAGCTTAAAGAAAGGCGCCTAAGTGTCATTACTTCAACTGAACTTCCAATCCCGGCTCTTCCGCTCAGGTATTTAGTTTATGCTGGAAATATCAGGTGTCTGGGGATTGAAAGACTGTTTGAGCATCTCGGATGTTCGGCAGCATTTGCTAAGGTTTAAATTGAAGAAGGAGAAGAAGGAAGTTCTAACGCTTTGAGAAGATTTGATGAAGTTCTACATTTCACACCACTACAGGATTTCTACAGGACGTTATGCTCCTGCCATTGTTTGTTCTCTCTTTTCTTTCCATCCTTCATTCTTTCCTTCTTTCCTTCCTTTCAATTGTAATCTAGGACCTCGTTGCTCATTCTCTGTAATGAAAGTTACATCACCAGTGAGTCATGTTGCCATCGCTGAGTGTTAAGAGGTGCTGCCTGAATCAGGAGTATTGATTTTATGTACTTGCCGTGTCCTCTTCACCTCAACACGTCTCTCTCTCTCTTGGGCACATTAGAAATGTGCATGTATCGTCATATATTGACGCTGTCGATTGCAAACTTTCCATGCCCATTTTTCATTATTATTATTATTATATAGTTATTATTTTATATATATTATATAGTTATTATTTTTTTTTAGAAATCAATGCTATTTAGCAGCCTTAAAGTCTGTCTCTAGGTTTTACAAATATTTAACCAAAGTATTAAGAGCTTGCGATCAGACACTCGACAGATCCTCAAACGATGGATGCCACTGTTGAGCCCTTGAGCAAGGCCCCTAACCCTATCTGCTCCGGGGCGCTGTAAGCTGGCTGACCCTGCGCTCTGACCCCAGTTTCCTAATTGGGATATGCGAAAATTGAGCAATTTCCCTCTGGGATTAATAAAGTTCTTTAAAATAAAAAAAATAATAAAAAAATTCATTTGTTTATTTTTTTTAGAATGCGATTTCAAATAATCGATTTTAATCCGTCTTAAGTGCTCGTTAATTAATCTAAAATTGGTAAATTCCTTGAAAACATAACGCAGCTTGTACAGAAAATAGAAACCGCTTGCATTTCCCGCAAATGTGAGAGTATCGCTGCTTCATTTTCTTCTTTTTGAGTTTGTGTGTGGTTTGTGCAATAGCACCACCTACAGGACTGGAGAGAGGAGCAGAAGCAAGGGTAAAAGAGATCACCAGCTGGTATGGAACATATGCCACTTAAAGGACATTTAAAGTTTTTTTTTTTTAAACAGTTTTGATTATGCTCCGGCAAAAATCCTTTCACGCCTGGCGGAACCAACTAACCGCGACTGGCAAAGCTGGTGACTGACAGTTAGTGTAATTAACAGGGGTGAAAGTAGATTTACAGTAAATTCATGCCAGTAATATGTAGCCAAAAGATGAGGAGAATAAACCATGGAGAGAGTAGACATTCCTGTAAATCTCGTAAGTTTATCTTTATATCAGCTCCGTTAACTTCTGGGTTCTGGGGTTAAATCCCAAATAGCGTTAAGTGGAAAGCTAGTGCTCCAGGGTGTATGATTTACTGCTAGGAGCTAGTTAGCTTTATAGCCAGAAATAAAAGGACACAGACGTTACAGTCCTATTTTCAATCACGCCGCGACCGACAGTTAGTGTAATTAACGGTCATTAGAAGACCTCGGATGCGGAGTGACGCATATCGTTAAACGTCCCAGTGGTGCTCCAGTCTATTATCACCACTCGTGTAATGCCTCTCGTCCAATCATATTGCTCGGTCAGAAATAACTGTTATATAATGCTTATAAGATCAAACCCGGTCATCTTTAGCGCTAGTGAATCGAATCAAATTGTAACTCGCAATTCGCAGAGCGATCAAATTTAGTCCTTTGAAAAGTAGGATAAAATAATAATAATAATAATAATAATAATAAACCTGGTGAACAGTTCTGCTTAGCACTGAATGACGTGCCTCAAACTGCTGCTCTACACTGGTTCTTTATATAGTTGAAATATTTGTGGCTGTTGGTGTGTCTTTTGTTCGTGTATGTGTGTGTGTGTGTGTGTCCTCAGATACTACTCTTTTACTCGTTAATTCATTTCATTGTTTATTGCGGAGGCTCATGTTCGAAGGACATTATATGATTCAAGGATTTTTCAGACCAGCCCACTTTGTGTTTGTGTATTTGTACGTCCGTGTGTGTGTGTGTGTGTGTGTATGTGTGTGTGTAGGTAATGTGGTTTAAAAGCCTTATTTGTGCTCATTGTGCAGGTCTTCCTGAGGGAGACTTGGCCTGCTTCCAGAGTGGATGCATAGGGAATCAAAAGGCTTCACTACAGGCTGGGCTCTCAACAGAAACCTTAGCTCATTTCTAAATCACTTCATGCTTTTATATATCAATTACACACCGCTTCTGCTGCAGTGGAGCTTACAGGGCCGCGTGCTTTTACTTTCCTGTTTGTTCAAGTGCTCGGAATCCTTTCAGCGCTGTTAGATTACACCACGGCCAGATCTCAGGGTTTTTTTTTTCTTTTTTAACCCAGTTGCCCTTTTTTTTGCTAAATATCAGTATTAACTTTTTTTTTTTGTGCTGATTCTGATTCAAAAGTAGCGACCTGGCCACGCGGAACGCAAAAGATGTAGATCTGAACAAAGTAGTCAACGTCCATTTGTCCTCCTCCATCTGTCCTTGTTCCGGCCTGCGTGCTATCAGGTTACAGGATCGTGTTCTGTTATTTTGAAAGAGGAAACCGAACCTTATCCGACATGCGTACATCTGCTGCACATCTCATCAGGGTTTACTGATCCGAGGTGCTTTTTGGGCAAACTGTACACATGCAAGTCTGTATGGCTTTTAATCTGACCCTGGGATTATGTTAATCTTGCCGGGGTTATTTGATGGCATGTAAATTCTAGGCATCTGGATGTGTGATGTGGCACTTGCACGGTGGCCTTAGTGGTTAAGCACTGTTGCCTTGCTCCTACAGGGTCCGGGTTCGATTCCCACCTCGGGGTTTGTGTGCATGTTCTCCCCGTGCTTGGTGGGTTTCCTCCGGGTGTTCCGGTTTCCTCCAAAAACATGCAGATTAGGACTGATTTCTGTTCCCAAAATTGCCCATAGTGTGTGAACAGATGTGTGTGTGTGTGTGTGTGTGTGTGTGTGTGTGTGTGTGTGTGCCCTGCGATGGATTGGCACCCCAAATCTCCTGGGATAGGCTCCAGGCCCCCCCCGTGACCCTGTATACAGAATAAAGTGGTACATACTCATCATGTATCATCTGTATGATGTTATAAACACACAAATCTACATAATTAAATGTATATAGCATTAAGTATTTATTATAACAACAATGGACCCAACCCGGACAAAACAAAATCTATTCAATCTTTTCAGTTGTTTTTAGAAGCAAATATCCCTCCAGACCCATCAAGGACGAGTCGATCTCTGGAACGATCACGTTTTTATCATAACGTTTGATTTATTTGACAGAAGACGTACACATCATGTAGTCTGAGTAATTGGATGAGCGGTACAAGCAACAGCGAAGGGCGAAAAGCTTCCCCCCAGAGAAAGGGGATTAATTCCGCAGTTTAGAGCAGTAATCTGTTTTGTGCTGCTTAAAATATAAACCATCGTGCTTTATATTTATATCTTCGGTGATGGAGTGAGTGCCGTTAGGAATTAAGACCTGCTAAATATCTCTTCTCTTTCTTTTTTCACCCATTTCTAAATAATACAAGCGGGACAGGAAACGAATGGCCATGGCATTTAGTTCGTTAAGGCCAGACGATTGATTGGCTTGGTTGCCACAGGAAAGCACGCAAGTGGTTAATTAAATTTGATTACTTTGATATGCGCCAGAGAATCAGCCTGATCAATGCTATCGCCGCTGAGTGGTGGCGTCCTCTTTTGTTTCGTCTCCCTCTCTGTCTGTCCGTCTTTATTTTTCTTTCTTTCTTTCTCTAGGTCACTCCACATTGTCATGATGTACTATACATCATCAAAGCCTGCACCGGTAAAAAGCTCTAGCTTTTGTTCTTTTGAAACAGTATTGTTTGTGTGGTCTTGTGGTTACCCGCTCAGCCCCTGTTTTTACGACATTATTGTAAACACTAATCGCTCTTTGTGTATGTAGCTTTATAGTACGCGCCTACAGATGGCGGCTCTCCCTACGTGCCTTGTTTGAAAAGTTTGCCGTATTCTCTCGTTTCTTCTTGAAAGCGCAGCCCCTATTTATTTCACTTAGCTCAAGCCTTAAAAGTGTCTACGTTCAGGTAGAACTCTAGCGATTCTTCACAATTTATGTATAATTGATCCGTTGAGACGTAAACAAAGTCTTGGCGATTGTTAAGATGAAAAATGCAAGCTTTTAGAGACACGGACGACGTAAAAAATGGTTATATGGAATATTTTCTTGTGTTTTTTTTTTTTTTGTCCAAAGGAATACCTTGTGGCTGTTCTGTCGCACGCCAGCAGGTTTTCCTCGTCTTTTTTGCTGCCATGTTTTGCATCCACTCGTCCCATTTGACGAATCAGTCGCTGCAAATCAATACAGAGTTCTTCTTCTTCTGACTGATCACCTTTATCTCCACGATGAAACATTTGAAGTAGTGCCAGATGATGATCAATCCTCCATGCACCAGATCACGAGATCTCATCTGGTTGATGAGTGCGAGTACAAGGTGTGAATCGTATGCCGTGGCCTGGACCAGATTCTCAACTGAACTAAAATCCTTCAGGGAGATTGGCAAATTTAAAAAAACAGTTCGATTGTCGCGAAAGCAGTATAGGCGATGAGTAAGTGAGTGAGATTTTATTCCCATATTGTGACCTCATATAAGAAGAGCCCGCTCCGCTGTGGCGACCCCTCAACGGGAGCAGCCGAAAGACCCACGATAATCAAGAAACCACAAACGACTATTTGGTCATTATAGTCTTTAGACGTGTTTTCGGTTGGTTTAAGGTTTCTTACAGCTGGATGAGGAACTTAAATGGGTTTCTTGTGTTCCAATGAGGTGTTTGTGGTAACTGGGTCGAATAGGTTCATTATAAAATACTCAGAAGTCGTCTCAGAAGAATAGTCTGGCTAGTTACTGGTAGTGTGCATAAACAAACTGCCTGCCACTGTATCATAAAATGGCAGTTTTCCAATACCATCACTGTGAACAAATTCAGCTCTAAAAAAAAAAAAAAAAAGCCATTTGTTTTCAAAACCCCAAATTTTCCTTTTTTTTTTTTTTTTTAAGGTGTGTTAAAAAAAAACCTATGAAACGTCCCTTTTTAAACGTGTGTGTAATGGACTCCGAGGATCTGAAGAAGGGGGAAGCCTGGGGTCACCTTGGTGGAAACAGGAGACGCTGAAGTGTCTGAATAAAAAGTCATTAATGTCAACTCGGCAGAGACGCGTGATAAGGGAGAGGAGTCGCTGTTAATCCATGTAAATTTATACACTTTATCTACTTCTAGATCTCTGGTCAGTCTATCAAGATGTTCTTAAGGATGCTAGAACACTTCACCAAATCCCCCCCCCCTTTCATCCCTTTATCTTGCTTCCTTCAGTCATTATTTTTTATCCCTTCATTCCATCTTTTCTTTCTCCTGTTTCTCCTTCTGTTGCCTTCCTTGTTGCTCTTTTTTCTTCATTCAATCCTTTTTCCCCCTTCCTGTTTCCTTCCTTCCATCCTTCCTTTTTTTTCCTTTCTTTGTGCATCCCTTCCTTTTCTTTCCTATTTTCCTCGTCCATAATTTCTTCCTACTTTCCTTATTCTTTTACTTCCTTACCCTTCATTATTTATTTCATTCTTCCCTTCTATCAGTTTGTTTTCTCCTTTCTTTCTCCATTCTTTCATTTTTTTTCTTCCTATTGTCCTTCCTTCCATCCTTTTCCTTCCATTTGCTCCTTCCTACTGTATATACAGTACATTTTCCCCATTTTTCAATTATTTCCTTTCTTCTTCTCTCAGTTGTTTTTTCTCCTTCATTCCTTCCTTTCTTTCATCCTTCCCCCTTCCTTCTTTTCTTTTGACCATCCTTCCTTTCCTCCCTTACATTCGTCCGTCAATTTTCTATCCTTCCCCCTTCCTAAATTCCTTTTTCTTTTCCTTCCCATTTTCTTTCCCCGTTCCGTAATTCATTTTCCTTCCTCCCTTCTATCTGCCTCCACAGTTATCCATTTTCATTCATTTCCATTCGTTCTCCCTTATTTCTCACTTGTATTTCCCTTGTTCCTTGGTACTCTTCCCATCTTTACCTGCTTACACACACACACACACACACACACACACACACACACACACACACACACACACACACACACACACACAGAGTTATGTTCATTTGTCTCTATTGAGGGGTGTCTTCAGAGAGAGCACTGAGGATGCACTAAAATAGATCAGCCATTTCATACCGAGAGCGAGCCCATATACACTCACTTACATCAGACCTGTTCTTTTCCTCCCTGAGGTGTTCCCATATTCCACCAAGAATCGCGCGCGCACACACACATTTGTCATCTGAAACCCGGCCATGTACAGCGCCTGTGGGTTCATTCCTCAAGAAATCCGGTGTCAGAGATGCAGAATGTCCGTGTTTGTGAAAACACGTGGCTTTTTAACATGGGATAAGCTCAGGGCCTGCTTCTCCATTTACACACACACACACAGCGCTAAAGTGGCATTATTGGGGGGAGGGGGGGGGGGGACCAACATCCAACATCTAAAAGTAGGTCTAAGACATGATGAGAACACTTTTCGTAACACGTGAGCAAGCTTTCGGGCAGCTTTCAATAAAATATCCCGTTACTCCTGTGAGGAATACGTCAGTCTCCGCAGCACCTCGGGCTCTGTAAATGCGAGAAAAAAGAAATTATACGAACTTTCAGCGAGCAGCCAATAAAGGCGTTTGAGCACAAACTCATTCAGGCGTAGCCAGCCTGTGCACTTTTAGTTTCGATAGTGTTTAATAATAAATTTTTAAAATGTATAACAGAAGCAATAAGACAAATAATAATAATAATAATAATAATATAGCCTTGAAAATTCTTCGTATAGACCATATTTTGTCTCTCGTCCTCTCCCGTCCTCTCTTGTCTCGCTTCCTTTCTCTAGGGATAGTTTGGATAGAGGCATATTATAAAACACTTTCCAGGAAAGTGCTCTTATCGTCTGTTTTAAAGTGCTGAAGCCTGGGTCATGTGATAGCATGTAGTGCTTCCTATTGCTGCCTGGAACAAGCTGTTAATGCTACCTAAATAAATTAACCTGTATTTGTCTCTGCGCCGACCCGAGACCTGAGAAAGTGTTCCGTTTCCCTCAAAAAACTTTTCAGAAAAAAAAAGAAGAATACGCGCTGCTTCGTCACGTGACGTTTCTCAAGTCTCGCATCCCAGCCGGTTTTAAGCCTCCTCCAAATAATTGTTTTCTGTGCAAGAAAGACGAGAAAGATTAAAGAGATCGGAGAAAATCAGGAGCCGCCAGATGTTGTCTGGTTTTACAAACATTCCAGAGCGATCGTCCGTTCCGGGCCAGACGCACTCGGCCATCTCAGATTCCGATCTACACTTTGATACGACGTCCATCCTTAATTTTTTGGGCTCCTGCAAAGTCGAACATCACGGCACAGCGGAAAGCGTCGACAAAGGCGGGAAAAGGTTCTCGTAGTTGAGGGAGGCCAATCTGACCTTCTCCAGAGCCTCCTCCCTGCTGAGCCAGTGTCTTTTTAATATTCCGTTTCTTTTCTTCCCACCATCCTTTTCGTTTGTCACCGTCATTACGGCACCTTTTTAAACTTTCTTTTGAAGTGCGTTTGAAACCGGGCGTTACCCATACGTGGGAAAAACGTGAGGGGATTCAGTGGTGTGTCATTAGCATAGAGTACATGTGAAGGAAGGTAATAGACAGTACACAGTTTAAATGCTTTATGGGGCTCAGCCTGCCCCTGTCTCTGTCTAACCCAAAACACCAGTTTTAAAGTGATGTGGATCCGAGTTCAGGACGGATCGCTCCCACTGGTTTGTGGATTAACTGTAACCGTCATACTGACAAATACAGTTTTACTGCCACTGTATGCCGTTATATTTGGCAAGTATTACTACGCGCTTATTTTGTTCTTTCTTTCCTTTTGTTTCTACTTCCCTCTTTATTTTTTTCTCTCCTTTTTTATCGTCTTTCTCATTTATTATTCTTTTCCTTTTACCTTCTCCCCCTTCCACCTTTCTTTCGTTCTTCCATTTGCGCCTTTCCTTCTTTTTCTTTCCTCCCTTTCCATCTACAGTATCTTTATTCCGTCCCGTCTCTGTCCCCCCATCTGTCTCTTTCCTCCTGTCTTTCTTTCCTTTTGTTTCTACTTCCCTCTTTATTTCCTTCTCTCCTTTATCATCTTTCTCATTTATTATTCTTTCCCGTTTTTCTTCTTCCTTTTCTATCTTTCTTTCTTATCTTCCTGTCTATCTTTCTCCTCCTTCCACCTTTCTTTCTTTCTTTCTTTCTTTCGTCTTTCTTTCTTTCTTCCACTGCATCTTTCCTTTTTTTCTTTCCTCCCTCTCCATCTATCTTTATTTCTTCCCATCTTTTTTCCATCTGTCTCTTTCCTCCTGTCTTTCTTTCTTTCTTTCGTTCCTTTGTGTCTTTCCTTCCTTTCTTTCTTCTTGTTTTTCCTGTCTCTTTTTCTTTTTTCCTGTCTTACCCTCCTTTTTTTCTTCTCTTCCCATCTTCCTTTCTTCATTCCTTCCATTCTTCTGTTTTCTTGCTTTCTTTTGTTCCTTTTCCTCTTTCTTCCCTTGCTTTATTTAATTCATTAATTTCTCCCTTCATCCCTGCCCTTTCCTCTTCTACCCTTCTTCTTTACTTCCATTTCTCCTTTTTTCCTTCCTTCCATTATTCCTCGCTTCCAACAACAGCGGTTTGTCGTTATGTCACATCAGTTATAAAACAACAATAATTATCTCCACGTCTTGTGAAATGTCCATGAAACAAGTTAGTTCCTGTTATCACTTCTCTATCGCAGCTCTAAACTTCATGACCAGGTCTTTTGTTTTTTTTCTTTTTAAGTTATTAAAAATAAATAAAAATTGCTGACACTGGAGACGACTTCCCCTAAAAAACGTGGGAGCTTGTTTGTGAACTATGAGCACAAGGAAGTGAAAACCCTGGATGGGGTGCCAATCCATCTCAGTGCACATGCACACAAATTCACATACCCAATCATACACTCGGGGGCAATTTAGAAATGCCAATCCGCCTACTGCATGTTTTTGGCCAGTGGGTGGAACCTGGAGTACCTGGAGGAAACCCACCAAGCATGAGGAGAAGATGCAAACTCCATGCAGGCGTGAGGCGACCATGCTAACGCACTTTATCAACAGTTAAACTTTTTTTACATTTATTTTTAAACATTTCACATGTAGAACTTCCCAGGTTAGTTGTAACTATGTATTAGAACAAGTATATTAATATAAATCCGCTATTTGCCTTTTAGACAAGCTGCTGTTGAGAAAATAAGATCTTTTGATCAGATACAATCAAGAACTCGACAGCATTGTGGAGGAATATTGGCCGTTCGTAATTTTACAATATTTCCAAAAATGAACTGTTTATTACTCTGAACATAGCAGAAATACAAAGGACGTTCAAGTCAAACAAGGATTTATGATGAAATTTCTGTTTAATATAGGCTACGTACATACAGAAATCAGTACGGTGATGAGACTAATTTGAATTGCCAAATTTCAGAAGGAAAGGAACTGTACACCAACACCGCTTTCACATTACAGGATCTTTAGGGTAATTATTGCCACATTCCCCGTACAGTCCTGACCTCGCTCCAAACATGTTTGGGCCGTTACAGGAGTTCCTGGGAGGCCAGCGTTTCATGACATGAAGCAGGCAGTCCGATCGTGGCTCCGGCGTA
Source organism: Clarias pachynema (assembly GCA_030014365.1). Taxonomy (NCBI): domain Eukaryota; kingdom Metazoa; phylum Chordata; class Actinopteri; order Siluriformes; family Clariidae; genus Clarias; species Clarias pachynema. The sequence continues at coordinate 4,280,562 of JAQMYL010000007.1, read as the reverse complement.
CTGAGAACACTTTCTAACTCGATGGTATCCAAGCACTTGTAAGATCCTGTGATTAAGTTTTCTGTTATTCTAAACAATCAAAAGTCCCAGTTTGACTCGAACGCCCTTCGTACATCCGTATATGATATTCGTTGTCTATATTACAGTCAAATTTCCAAACCTCTGCAGGGCCAAAGCGTTTACCAGCTCTACACACATTATGCAGTGCATGAATCTCATGAGCTGGACTCTTAGAGGTTACTTTGGGTAAAAGCGTCTAAATCTCGAGAAGGTGAAGCCGGGGATATTCATATTTCAAAGCCATCATATTGCTACACGAAGCCGAAGCCTGCGCAGATGAAACCGTGTGACGTGAGATGGAGACGCGGGTATAGTGCATTAGTCTTCGTTCGGGCTCGTATTCAGCCATGTCAATATTGTCTGGACCACAGCTCTTGCCGCCTTCTTCCTCCTCTCCACTCCGTATTGACTCGGCACTGCACAGCAAACACGTTGTGGCAACATTGACGTAACGCAGAGAGCTGAGTAATTGAGCCCTATAAGAGAAGGTGCTATTGGCTTTTCCAGTGTTGTCAGATGTTGAAAAGATGAACACGGACGGAGGAGAAGAGTGAACTACGGCTAGATGGATGACGGTAGAAGTTTATTGAATAACGCGCTCTTCTTGCTGAGAGATGATGATGCTGATAGTCGACAAGCCAGTACACAGCGCGCTTGTGCTGTGAGAACGTCGCGTTCGCCGCACCTTTTGTGTGTGTGCATGTGTAAATAAAAGTACCCTGCAGGTGCGTCTCTGTGATCCTGCCTTTCCCTTTCTTCTCTGCCATTCCCTTTCCTTTCCTATTTATATCCATTAGGTCACTGCGGGTTCACAGTTGTGCGAGACGATGTTTGGGAATAGTTTAATTGCTGTATTAGGTACATAATTAAAACGTACAAATGTAAGCATTAACAACCTCCTACCTCCTCCTCTCCCGCTCCTCTCCCATCCTCCCCTTTTTTTTCTGAATAATTAATCAACCACATTCACCGGGAGATCTCTAGGCACACCAGGATGTGTTTCCATGTCATGCAACACCTAAATTTCTCTCCCTTCTCCTTCACAGACCGACAACTTCCCCACCGAGCCCAATTACATGGGGAGCAGGCAGCAGTTTGTTCAAAGGTAAGTCCTATTAAATTACTCGCTCAGCTGTCACATATGCCCGGACACCCTTTCCACCCACCCCATCCCTTTTGACTAGCGAGTGGAAGTCTCGAATTTAGAAACCCGTCCTGTATAGTTTGTTTACGCTTTTTTTTTTATGTATTTGTCATCATGTAGCAGTTCCACGTTTAAGGATCCGGAGCGGGTGAGTCTGAGGGACAGCGGACACGGGGACAGCGACCAGGCCGACAGCGATCAGGACACCAATAAGGGCTCGTGCTGCGACATGTCCGCCAAGGAAGCGCTGAAGATGAAAGCGACTGGGCTCAAACCTCAACCTCTTGAACAGGGTAAGTATCAGACAAAACTTGGGCCTGTGAGATGTTCTTTTTTTTAAATATTTAAGTAACTTGTACAATAGTGCCTTGGGGCAGGTAGCTTGGAAACATACCAAAAAAAAAAAAAAAACTAGTTCAACTGGTCTGATATTGCTCCAAGGCTTACTGGCGCCAACTACAGGAATTTAACCAAACATCAATAAATGAGAGGGGAAAGACAGAGCTGGAGCAGTTCTTCAGAAGAAGCATGTTTTCTGGATTTCCGCTGTACATAAAATACACAAGAACTAGTATTTAATTTGGCCGGCTTCACCTCTGATTACAGCACGCAACGTGGCGGCCAGTTCATGTCTGAAAATGATTTCTTATTCTCCCAGCACCGCTCTTTCACAACTTGAGTCATGGAGTATTTCCAATGCTATCAGGGTAGAAAAACTCCATTGATGTGATAACCTGGTCATTCAGTACATTCAGGTCATCAGCTGAGTCTAGACCTGACCAACTGAAACAACCTCAGATCATAACACTGCCTCCAGAGGCTTGTACAGTGGACACTACACACGATCGCTTCATGCGCTTCCCTTCTAACCCTGACACACACATCGCTCTGAAATAGGATCAATCTGGACTCAACAGACCTCATGATCTCTTTCCAATGCTCCAAAGTCCAATCTTTATGCTCTCTAGCAAACTCCAGACTTTTTGTTCCCTGATTAGTCTCAATAATAAATGGTTTTCTTATGGACGCACAGCGGTTTAGTCCCAACCCTGCGAGTTCTCATCACATTATGTGTGTGTGTGTGGAAATGCTCTCCCTTTCACTATTAAACACGGCTCTGATTTCTACGTCCATTTCCTATGATGCAACTTCACCAAGCGTTTAAATGATCTCCGTTCATGTTCTTTGTTTTGGATCACGTTTCTTGCGACGGTTTCGAACTAGTCTTCCAGGTATGACTAACGCCTTGGCCGGTTCCTTAACGCAATTCCAGTATTTCTAATGTTTTTTTTTTCCTTGACCCTATCTGAAATGGCCACCTTGGAGACCAGTGTGTGCTCTCCATGCTTGCTTGATTTCCATTACCGCTGATCGGCGAATCATTTTTCACAAGTTTTCGCTTTAATGCGAGCAGTGTGCAACTAAAATAAATGAGCAAATTTTTCTTTCGACTGGAAAAAAAAACAAAACAATATACAGTAGATGAGAAAGCCCAAACTCCCCCCCCCTCCCTCCAGCCCCCCCCCCCACCTTATCCGAGCTTCGTAATTCAGTACCCTCCTCCTAATACATTTCGTTCTTGGTTTAATGGGCTTTATTGGCGTGATTGTTTTACAGACAACATTGCCAAAGCAATTACAAGTTGGTCGACAACGTATAACGCGCCGCGTGCCAATACATAAACAACATTAATAATTTACTTTGGCTCCCCCGCTATCTCTGACTCTCAGTTCAGTTTAGCGTCGTTTCATTGGCCTGTCTGCTTCTCACACCGCATTGCCAAAGCAATTACAAGTCGGTACGCGATGCCATAACGCGACGAGATCCCTACATACGACCAACATAGCGTTTTCATTTACACTTCCCTGAAACTTTTCCGTTCTTCAGCATTCACTGCCCTCGCTCGTGTTGCTCCACATCCGCATTATTCATCGCTATTCTATTGGACCGTCTTCTTTTTTATTTATTTCCCTAATCTCTCTCTCTTTTTTTTCTCTTCCGTTATTTGATCTGCCAAAATGTACAGCCGGTCTGCCTTTCAAAGCCTTTTCTCAGTCTTCTCTCTCTCTCTTTCTCCATAATCTTTCTTTTTTATCTCACACCCCAGCCAGTGCCATTCACTCATGTCTTACTCTCTCTAACTCTCTCTCTCTCTCTCTCTCTCTCTCTCTCTCTCTTGTATTCCAGCACCGTTCTCAGTTTATCAAACCAGACAAGCCCATTATGATTTTATAAGCCAAACCACTTTAGCCTCTCCATTTAGTCCATGCTGGGGAAGCACTGGGAGCGTGGCTTCTTTATAACTTTCAAAATGGAACATGGAAAGCGACTTATCGCGCAGCAAGAGAAATTACGTGCTCAGCCTGATTAAATATGAATAATTATTCCCCATTCCGCGTCGGTGCGACAAATGACTTGTGACATTCGTTGAACAATTCCTTGAACTCCACTGACAGGAACAAAGTCGCATGTTCCATGTGAGGAGGCCGGAGAATTATTTGCATTTTTTTTTTTTTTGCTCGTAAAAAAAAAAGGTTGCGTGCATCCATCCAAGGGGTTGCTGAGTCACATTTAAGACTATTTCACCGTCGCTTTATCCATCAAAAGAGAATCCGAAACCAAAAACAGTGTGTGTGTGTGTGTGTGTGTGTGTGTGTGTGCGCACTGGCAGTGAGAATAAATGGCCTGTGAAAAGCTATAAATCAAATATAACACTACAATTAATCAATAGAACAGAAGGAATCTTCTGCTGTCTCGGTTGAGACAGTGGAGTACTATGCCATTGATGTCTGCCTCGATTTAACTCTGTTTGTGTGTTTCATTGAGATTCAGGAAGAAAGGATGGGGAAAAAAGTCTGAACACACTGGCAAGAGAAATTGGCCAATTAAAGAGGCCCATATGTTTCTTATTTTTATGACAGTAGTCATTTAATGGTGCATGGGAATAGTTGGAAAAGTGCTGAAATTTGCTATTTTAGCTGTGTCACATGATCGGCACAGCGCCGTCGTCTCAATCTGTGCGTTTGTGTGTGTGTGTGTGTTCGTGATACCTGATACCAGTGTAGCATTGTCAGGTTCGAAGCTGAAAGATAGCAAACTCGCCCCGGAGTCCAGGCATCAGAAGCGGTTGCTTTAACAGGGCCCGAGGTTTAAACCGGAGACTCGACTGTCGTTACGAGGCGATGAGAGAGCCGTATAGCCGTCGTATTTCAAAAGCAAAGTGATCCATAATGCATTATGTTGCATTATTGCTGCATGGTTTACGGTGAAGCCTTATAGCTCTGCTTTTGCAGCAAGCAGGGGGCAGTGTAGCGTGCCTGTGTGTGTGTGTGTGTGTGTGTGTGTGTGTGTGGGTGGGATACAGTGCTTGGAGCGACTGTATTCTCGTCATTGGTGGAATGCATTACCTGGGGAGGCCTCGAGGCTGGTGTTGGCTGGAGCTGCTCAAACAGCGGAGATGGCGGAGTTCAGTAAATATTTTTCCTCCTTCTTTTGTCCTCGTTCACTTTGCCCTCCGTCTTTTCTTCCCTTACCGATCCATTGTCCTCTTTCCATTCCTGTTTTTTTTGTTTTTGTTTTTTTTTGCTGAGAGTCCGCCGGACCCGTCTTTGAACAATGCTTAGGCAAGACTACTGAGCCCCAAAGACATTCCGAGGAGACATAACAGGAGAAAGAAAAATATATACTTTTAGAAGGAAAAATGAAAAAACTTTGACTAAGATGTGTGAAAGTATACTATATCCAGGTCAGGGCAACAAGAAGTACAGCTAGTCAAATATTTTATACTGTTTTTAAAAATAGTTTTTTTCCTTAAACATAATCTTCATGTACTTGCTGGGTTTCCTCCGGGTTTCTCCGGTTTCCTCCCACAGTCCAAAAACATGCAGATTAGTCTAACTAGCGTTCAGAAATATGATTGGTCAGAAAAATTCAGTTTCGTTTATGAATGGTTAGAAATCTAGAGAAAGAAGGTGGGACTTCTGCATTTTTAGCCAAGTTTAGGCTTTTATTCTATTTATAGTCAGCCTGAACCACATTTATGCAGAATTAAGTGATCATTAAAAATAATAAAAAGGAACATTTGCAAAACTGTTAACCGTCTTCTTTTAGCAAGTTGTTGTGACGTTAAGAAATCTCGCCTTCTGTGTTATGATTGGTTAGAAGATTTCGGTATTATTTATTATTGCTTAGAAATCTAAGAGCATGAAGCCGAGACTTAAATAAATTTATATTTTTTCTTTAGTACAGGTTAAAAGACGCAGCAGGATGAGAGTCACTCCGGGTTTTTGTGAGACCTTTCAATAAAAGGATTTTTAGGCCACAATTTTTTCTTTTATGTCGTTCTGTACACGACCATGTGTGTGTGTGTGTGTGTGTGTGTGTGTGTGTGTGTGTGTGTGTGTATATATATATATATTTATTTATTTATTTATTTTTTTTTAAGATCCTTTCTTTGTCATTGTTTATTAAGCGATAAATCTTCAGTATCACACAGGATTTAACATTTAATACCTTGCTGACAGACAGAGGATTTAATTCTTCCAGAGAGCTGAAGATTTATTCAGCTGCCCTAAGAAGGAAAAGGCTCACACTGTCCACTTGAGCAGTCAGTAAAGCACGCAGCCTGTAGTCATCAAACCCGAAGCGTGGACAGTTCATCCTGTCCATGTGTGTGTCCGTGTTTGTTCACTCCTCAGGCCATGTTTATTAGGCAGTAATTCAGGCAGAGACAGAGAGAGAGAGCAGGCTCGAGGTCCTGCTGCACATAAATAAGCAACGCTGCTCAACACAGTCTCTCTCTCTCTCTCTCTCTCTCTCTGTGTGTAGCTCTAGGCTTACATACACTGCACTCCAATTAGGACGTACCCTACAGCATTCATTTAGTGGAATCTGGACACATACATGAAGTGAGATGATTTAAAGAGCATGACCGGTATGAATTCTTTAACACGTTTGTCTCAGCAGGTCTTTCAACCCGTTTGGAAAAATAGAGCAGACTGAAGAATTGTGCTGATGGATAGACGGATTTATTTAAAGGAAAACGTTACCTTTTGAACTCACTCAGGAATTAGGCAGGGAACATCCCTTAACCACTTCTATATAAATAGAATAAGTTATATATAAATACGTTTTGTCTATACAGTAACATTGGTCAGAACTCGTTACCTTATCGAGGATGTGAAACCGGTTTCAGAAAATCTTGTCTGCATGTCTGTATGTCTGTCCAGACAGATTTTTTTTTGTCACAGCATCATGCAAAACTGTCTGGACAGAATTGAATGACACTTTGGCATTTTAGACTTTAGTACTTAGGGATTTGCCTGAAGTTAAACCTGTGCCATAATCAAAATGTCGAGTAGAACTGAAGTTTTGTGCCAGATTAGAAACCGCGAGTTTTGACAGCATACTGCGCATGCGTCAAACTGCGGGCGTGTCTTAAACCGACAAAAATTCAGAGAGTTCTGCAGTATAGAAAGACAGGCAGACATGTACGTGGGATTCAACCTGAAATAATAATAATAATAATATCACTGATTACATTAAAGCATTAAAGCTCATCAGATTATTTTTAGCTTTAACCTTTTAACTATTTCTACAAACTCGGTATTAACCGGTATTAGTAAGATATATATATGTGTGTGTGTGTGTGTGTGTGTGTGTGTGTGTGCGCGTCATACAGGACTTTTTCTTAGTTTTTTTTTTCTCTTTATTCCAGCATGCACCATTACAAAGAATCTAAAAAAAAAAAAAAAGAAAGAAAGAAAAAGAAGTGATTTCCAACCTCTACTTATTTGCGGTATCATTCATAAATTACACAATGACCATAAGACCTTATTATAGTTATTTGTTTATAGATCTCTCTCTCTCTACCCACGTGTCGTCTTCTCTCCTCTCTCTCTCTCTCATCTTACCATAATTGCATAATTGGATTAAAACCAAATTGCTCCAAGCACTCACACACACACACACTCACACACACACGGTATTCCCCATCCTCACTGTCCACTGCATTAAAAGACACATGCCTTCCTGTTTCCCATTTACCGTGTTGCTCTCAAATTGATTCATTAAGCCCCCCAAATTGCGAACAGTGTATTAATTAAGCCGAAGTGTATCACAAGCTGCTTTTTTTTTTTTTCTCCCCCCCTTGCCTGGTGTCTATTAATTGGTGATTAATTGATACAAGGACTCGCCCAGAGCAGCAGCGTCTAATCCTGGAACGTCTTCATCAGCCGTTCAGTTCTATTCCTGCCCGTCGTGCACGGCCACGGAGACGTGCGATGTGCGTGCGTGATAAAGTGTGCGCAAGTGTGTCTGAGCGGGGAGGTGGAGGCGGAGGGAGACGCTTTCTTTAGATCGCCGGGTGAGTGTTCTGGATGACCTCCTCTAATTGCATTTGATTGAAGCGCGATAATCAAATTGCTTCCCCTTTTATTGTCCCTTCTCCTGTCTTTTATTTGCCGTACTGCCACGGTAACCTCGGCTTATTAAAGAGAGAGAGAGAGAGAGAGAGAAAGAGAGATGGAATGTTTTAGAAAGAAAGGCAGGATCTGAGCAACAAAGTGAGAAAGAAAGTTCCTAGGCTTCTGACGTTACTCATCTCCCCTGGTCTCTCTCGCCTGTGTTATTTAATCAGAAGCCCTGCAAAGGTATCGGCATTCAGAGCAGAGAGATGTCATGCTGTATAAGACACACAGGCTCACCCACGAAGAAACTATTGTGTGGAGGCTACCTGAGAGCACTGGCTGATTGATTTGCAATAAACTGAATTGAGCATACTGGTATGTGTGTGTGTGTGTGTGTGTGTGTGTGTGGTGCATTCTAGCAAAGTTGCATTCATCTGACCAGATCTAGGTCTCAAATTTCAACACACAGAAAGAAGAAGCCTGGTGTAACGTTCCACACGGATGTCTTGACAGAGATTGGCTTTTGTTAGGACGGATCACGTTATGGATCACGATCACAACAAAGTAGAAATTTTACGGCCAAATAAGGGGCAATATGAAAATGAATCAGGATTTTATATACAGTGGAACCTCGGATTACGAGCATAATTCGTTCCGGAAGCGGGCTCGTATTCCAAAACACTCGTAAACCAAATTAAATTTTCCCATAAGAAATAATGGAAACTCAAATTATTCGTTCTACAGCCCAAAAAAATTAATACATAAAAATAATTAACACAAAATATAAAGTAAAAGTAAAACAAATTAACCTGCACTTTACCTTTAAAAAAAACGTAAAAATAAATTCGCATTACTCGTAATCCGAGGTTTCACTGTATATACATTATATACTGTACACACACACACACACACACACACACACACACAAACAGTATATCAAAGTAGAAAGTTTTCTCAGTACGCCGGAGCCATGATCAGACTTCACGTCTGAAACCCCGGCCTCCCAGGAACTCCTTTAATGGCCCAAATATGTCGAAATGTTTTGAAGCGAGGTCAGGATTGTATTGCGGGGTCAATAACTCCCAACAGAGTTCCTGTAAAGTCGTGTTGATGAATGAGTGTGTGTGTGTGTGTGTGTAAGTTCCCACAGGCAGAAGCGTCTCTTCCTCAAGTTGGTGCTGCCGATTTTCAAGAATGAGGCGTCCCACACCCTCATGGGAAAAGGCCTGGGATTCGTCTTTCATGGACAAACGACTGTCTTTAAAAAGTTTACACCATTTAATAAATGCTTTATTCGGGACTCGGTAAAGGTGAATCGCTTTTACGCCCAAGTCTCGGTTGGACTCAAACGGCCCTCATTTATCCTTTTCCTTTTTTTTTTTTTATTACTATTATTTTAAGACATACTGTATTTTGGGACTGCCTGACACATACACTGCTAGACTATATTTCATGTTAAAAAACTTTTTAGTTCATTTATACCAGACCGAAAGTGAAGGCACCCATGAGGCTTCTACTGATAGTAGAAAAGTGGGCGGGGCTTCCAGGTCATTATAAAAAGATTTAGCATTACTGAAAAACCCAATTTCTGACATTGTAGTCGGATTTGTTTTTATTCCTTACTACATCACATGCATTTTTTTTTTTTTTTAGCTTTTTCTTATTAGAAAGCCAAAAAAAAAAAAAAGACTAAACATTGCTTCCAAAAAGGAAGCATGGCACCTATATTTTTACTCTTCTATCACATTCGATCTATAAACAGGAGTGAGTGTTTCTCTGCACAGGTACGTGTTAGCGCTTCAATTAAAAGTGTTACCCAGGAGGCCGTGAGCCAATCGTAGTAAATACGCATTACAAAAACAAATAAACAAACAAACAAATAAATAGAGTCCGTTCGTTCCATCGGAAGTAAGTCCTTGTACTTTTTACAGCTCCAGACCCCTGAAACACATCCACTTCCAAGGAGTCAAACAATTAATTAGCGCTTTCTATCCAGATGCCCTTTTTAGCAGCCTGCTACAGAGGAAGCGGCTTCCGCGCGACTGCCGGGATTCGGCGCGGTCCGTATTGACAGACTTCGAAAGGTCATTTCCCATCATTCATATTTCACACGGCTACGGCGCCCGTGTTGTGAAGGCACCGCGTGTTTTCGCCCATTTGTTTTGAAAAGCCTTTCCGCTCCTCACGTCGAGTTCGTCCTCTCTCTTGCTAACCGACGGGAATAAATTAGCGCTCCGGCTCTCCTCGTAGACGTGTTTTCTGTATCTTCAATTTGAAGGAGAAAAAAAAAAAAAAAACATGTAATCCTGCTTGTTCCTTAGTGAAGTTATGCATCTCCATGTTTTTCTTCCTCTCGCCTTTTCACTAGCATAAGTGGAACGGTATGCAAATCGAAGCACAGGCAGCGCGTTAGTGTAGAAGTGGATGTGATTTTCTAGGGCAGTAATGGAGGGACTGTGGGAAAGCAGTAGCAGCAGGAAGGTAATGTCTTTTGAGATCCCTAGTAAAGCTTTTTAAGATCTGGCCAGCCAGATATCAAGCAATTGCGCGGTAAGGGTTCCTAGCTTTAAAAAATAAAAAATAAAAATAACAAAAATATATATACTGGTGGCAGTGATGGAGGTTTTTTAAAACATGTTTTTAAGTTGTTTTTATTCTAATCCAAGACTTTTTCAACATGTATAAATTGTGCTGTCTGGATCCTAACAGCTGGCTCTTGCTTGCCCAAAAGAAAAAAAAATAATAATAAAATATACTGTATAGTGGTGGTAGTTTTGCAAAGAAAAACTTATGTGCTTTAGCATTTGCTTTAAAGTGCTGAGCGTACAATAAACTCCACCAGGCTTAAAATTAATTTCCTGAAGCCAATATGGATGAAAACTAGGTCTAGCTGAATTGCGTTCCATTTCTTAGCGCTTTTAGGGAGCACGGTGCCAGCAAGAGTAAATCACCAGCGTTGTCTTCGTCGTCGCCGTCCCTGGACGCAGTGGCTCAAACGCAAATTAATATCATATCGCCGTTCGATTTCTCTGAACACCTGTATATTATTTGTTATTGTTGTTGTTATTGTTCGTGTGTTTATTGCGAGGTAGAGCTGTCACTCACGCTGTAATTTGGCTGCAGTCTGTAAAATTTGTTCCGTATCAAGATTGACAATAACGAATACATGGCAATAATTCCGCATCGATCTGCCGCCCTGTGAAATAACTAGCAATAGTCCACGGATGACTCGATGGATCGACGGATTCCTTTAACACCAGCAACCGCTCGTCAATCGATCAATGACGCTTACGACTGACAACGATCATCAGCCGTCTCGAACCACAGACCTGATGATGAGCCTGTAGCGCATGGATTCCCGTGGAGAGGACCAAGCGTCCTTTCATAACGATTACAGATGGCCAGCGGCACAATTCTCAGCTCCTCGAGTATTACAGTATATCTGCACTCGGAAGGAATCGTTCGGCAGTAGTTTCTAACATGAGATTTGTTACGGCTCAGGCACCCAGTAGGACGCCCACGTGTCAACCAGAGCGCTTGATGTTCCTTGAAGATGATGCGCCCTAGATATAAGAGCTTTGAATGAGCTGGGAATGAGTCAACTAAACCGCCATTAGCGTCTTTGTTTGATGTTTCGATCAATCCACCCCCTTTATGACAGATGTTATGCAAATTCCTGTTCTCTTCACGCCATCATGTTCTGTTGTTCAGCTTTTAAAGCGCTTTTGTTTTCCTGCTCGGTTTAAAAGTAAACTTCACCTCTGTCTCGCTAACCGCATTAGCGTCCAAACATCTGGAGTAGTTAGCCTCCACAGATCGCAGCATCTTTTAATTACAGTATTAGCATGCAGGTAACCTAAACAGGTTAACACTCTTACCTATTACGTACTGCTGTTGCACATCTGTCATCGAATAGTGATTAATTGGGCTTTTATATGGTCTCAATTCTTTGATGCGAGTGGGAGTATAATTAAACGAGCATTGTTTTCTCGATTCAGAACACAGCTTCTTGAACTCGAACCCGAAACTGAAATCTTCTTTGGTTTCCTATCGAATGACGTGAGCGTGAACACAATTAGGAGCCTGAACGGACGAAAGAGCCGAGAGTCTCGTCACTCGATCGTGATCCCGGCTCCTTCGCTCTGGATAATGCGGTCTCGTACACCGCTGGCGCGTTCTCACCGGCGAAGACAAGCCTGCGCGCGGAAAAGCGCTTTAGACCACTAAGCCAGTGCAATCCCACAGAAAGGCTGCAAATCGTTTAAAAGGAATATCACCATCCCGTTCCTTTTATTTAAGGGATTTAAAGGATTAGTGCTTTTTTTAATTTTTTTATTATTATTAGTGTTCTGTTTAATACGCAAGCCGTCATTCCGTTGCTTGAATGAAACACCAGGGAAGTCTCAGTGTCCCTCCCCATATATTATCCCAAAGGCAGCGAGGACACAATCGCTCGGATGTCGCACGTGCACACAACTGCGCTTCCTCTTAATCTGCAGCTCTGCAGCTGGAGATCCGAGCCCTCGTTAGCCTCCCGGTTGTGATACCCGAGGTAATGACAAGACCCGGTTTTTCCTTTGGCTTTCTCAGGGAGCTTGCCATAAATCTGTGACATTAGCCCACCGGCCTCGCTGACTAATTACAGCCTGTTTATAAAAGTAATGGCTCATTTCTCACGTGACCCCTCTTCAGTAGTACCCCGCCTCTCAAGTTTCCACCTTAAGAGCTGACGTTTTGGAAGAAATTTGCTTCGCCAAACAAAGCATTTTCAGCATACAAGTGAACGAACCACATGTTGCACATACTGTACGCCCCCGGGAGTTGTTCAAAACTCGTTTGCGTTAGTGGAAAGCCAAGCAAAGAAAGTTTATATATTTGAGTTTTTTTTTTTTGCTTTTGCATTTTGTGCAAGATTTAGTGAAGGTTAAGTGAGGTTTATTTCATATTTTGCTTCATTGCATGTCTTTTCGAAATGTTTTGATTATTACCGTTGTAATATAATTTAAATAAATAATCAATAATTTACACTAATTACTATGCACACATCTAAATGTTCTGACTAATCTGACCTGAGACTTCAGATCTGACCCTAGATCTGTCTTTTTAAGCACAACAATAAAAACTGGCTGAGTTTGTAATATTACTGACGGGAGGTTTTTAAAGAATCACAAGCAACAGCGGAGAGCTCGGAGCATTTTTGTTTTGTTTTATTCGAAGACTAGACTAGAGAAAGAGGCGACCCGAAGTGAAATATGGAGATATTTTGGTTATGAAGTGAGTAAAAAAGCTGAGCGCCTAAACCCAGCAGCACCGCTGCGCACACGCCGTCTTAAACTGTGCTAGAGTTGATTTGATATCGGGGCGCTCACTGCACGTTCAAGATTTGAAAAATAAACAGACAAAAAGGACAAAATATGTATTTTTCTTCTCTGGATTGTACCGAGAACTGAGTACAACCACATTTTTTCTATGCTTTCTACAAGTTTTTTTATGTCTGAGAAACGGCATGTTATTGTAATGGAGTCAGTTAGGGACCGTCTGAAAACTGCATGACCTGGACAACTGTGTGAATTAATACAAAGAACATAGTCGTGCGATTCGTAGGGTATCTAACGTACTGCAGTGTTAATAAAACCCAAGCGGTGCAGATACTACGTGCCGGCAACACAGCATGGGTCAATGGCTATTAAAAAAATATATGTGCTTGTATGGAAGCCTTGCTGGTGTGCGATAAGATGGTGTGTATTTGAGGTTTTCAGATAAGTCAGGTAGAAGAAAAATTATCATTACTTTTATAACGTGGAAATGTTAGGAATATAGATGTGACCAAAAAAAAAAAAAAACATAAAAACATGTGATCTTGTGTATCTGTGCTATTTCTTTGTGAACCTTTATGACCCATTTTTATGCTTAGGTCATGCTTGTTTCGTTGGTTAAAATGAACTAAAATTCATATTGCCTAGGTTTTACTGAAAAAAGGGATACGACACTCGCACAATCCTGAGCCCTATATATGTTTATTTAAAAAAAAATAAATCTAAATAAATAATGCCTAAAATGCTCTGAGCTTTAAGGGGTAAAAATAAATAAATGTATAGATACAGAATCCATGTTCCAATACTTTTGGTACCGAAATGAAAATGTTGGTATCATGACATCTCGACTTTCTACTGATTATTCCAGCCTTTAATGAACGAAATAATGAAAGCTATCCGAGGCATTTTTTTTGTTTCTGTCCGGCGCTGTAATTAAGATCCCTTACAGCAAGCCATTAATTAGAGCACAAGTTAATTCCTACTTCAAACGCACAGCCTCCTTTTTGAGATATCTCAGCCGCGCTGTGTTGTGAGAACCGTAATTGCCGGCGCATTCGGGCGAGTGGTCAGGACGCTTTGATTGCCCTGAGCCGTCCTCGCTGTTCTTTATGATCTTCAGCATTTGACCTTATCACTTGATTTCAGCCAGTTTGAGCTAAAGGTTGGAAACGATGTTTTTCGCTTAAAAAGGCCAGTCCACTTCATGACGAGATTCAGGGAAAGTGTTGCAGTTTAACTCGTTTATGAAGCTGGATGCGTACTAAGGTATTATAGGAACATTTATATAATGAATTCATTCATTTAAAAAAAAAAAAAAAAAAAGCATGTTTTGTTAGATTGGTTTCTAGCTTATCAGTTTCAATTGCACATAGCTTTAGCGAAAGAATGCTTCACCAATGTATCCCGAGACAAATTTGCAAATTAGATAAGACCAGCCATTACATTAGGACAAAAGTATAAATATAAGTATATATGGTATCGGCTGCGATGGCCGAGCTGCATTACTGGAAGATGTATCGGACGGCGTGCTTAAAACGGCGCCATTACTTTTGTTTTAATCTCTCTTCACTGTTTTTTTTTAATTTTATATAAAGTCTGTAAATTTAATTCAGCCTCGTCCCACAAAGCCTCAGATTTACACACGATTGCTGGAAATTAATATTGCTGTAAATCTGATAGGAATTTTAACTTCAGCTCTTCAGCACCTTTATGAAATGAAAAAAAGAACAAAAAAAAACAAAAAAGAGAAGACAAAATCCGCACAAATTACTTCTTGTAATCACTGTAAACATTGGAACAGGTGTTAAAATTCTAATACTTCTTTTGTTTGTGAATCAAAAAAAAAAAAAAGATGTAGCAGTAAACCTGTTTAAGCAACACGCCGCTTTCGTTTGTTTTCTGTACACAGATCTTCAGAAGCCTGGTTGCTTTTGCATAACAGAAATCCCATAAATATCTGACGTCTGTCTGATGGACCGTGTTTGGTCTTTTATATTTCTTGATTTACATTTAACAGCTTAACTGGCAGAGAGCATTTGTTTGTTTGTTGTTCCTCTCTCTCTCTCTTTTTCTCTCTCCCTCTCTCTCTCGTTGAGTTCATGTCAGTTTCAACTGACGAACATCTTCATAAGTGTGATAAGCACACATATGCTGGGTTAATTAATGCTGCGCATCTCCCCTGGATGTATAATGTTGGGTGTATCATTACGCTCCGCCAAATTAGCGATCTATTAAAGCTGCTGATGAGATGAACTGAGGTCGAAATTCTGTGCAGACAATAAACCAGGGCCTTGGAGGTTGCTGGGTCGGGAACCGAATGGGCGATTCCAAAATCCAACTGATAAGAAAACGGTGAAAGAAAACAAATATTTGAATTTTGGTTCCGCTTTGCGGTTCCTTAAGGCTATGCGTGCAAGGACGTGTGTCTTCATTCCAGAACCTGTTGCGCACCACAACCTGTTTTTGATCATGGTGGGGTTTAAGCACCTAGGATTTGGGTTCCCCATGGTAGGGTTTAAGCACCTAGGATTTGGGTTCCCCATGGTAGGGTATAAGCACCCAGGATTTCGGTTCTGCATGGTAGGGTTTAAGCACCTAGGATTTGGTTTCCCAATTGTAGGGTTTAAGCACCTAGGATTTGGGTTCCCCATGGTAGGGTTTAACCACCTAGGATTTGGGTTCCCCATGGTAGGGTATAAGCACCCAGGATTTCGGTTCTGCATGGTAGGGTTTAAGCACCTAGGATTTGGGTTCCCCTTGTGCCAGCGGGCCGGCTTTTGACATAAGACCTCTGGGGTGAGCTGTGGTGTCTGGTACCAGGACATTGGCAGTTTTGGTGCGTTTCCATTGTTGCCAGCATTGACTTTTTTGCCAAGTTGTGTTGCATTGGCTTTTCTATTGGATCAGACCAGACGGGTTGGACTTTTGTCACCGCAGGCATCAAAGAGCCGTGTATGCCCATGATCCTGTCACCAGTTTACTGGTATATAATTGATAAATCAATATTAATGTATTAAATGTTATGGCTGATCATTGCACATGTTGAATCTTCAATTGCAGGGAGATGACCAAGGTCCTAAATCTCAACTATCTAAACGTTTGATCTCTTGACCTGAAACTGGAACCAGAACGGGTAAAATTCAAGCTACTGTATATCCAGACTTCGCCGAGGGTGGACTTGTTTAAGGTCGCTATAGCTAAACTTTCTGTTAATACAATAACCCGATTAGGATGAAAATAGCACTTGAGTAGTCCTTTAACTGGCGCATCCCCGCGTTTTTTTTTTTTTTTTTTTTTGTGCATGTCTCATTATAGCACAAAGACATGAAGTGCTTGTGTGTAGGCCGCACTGGCCGCTGTGCCGTATTGAGCGTGGACAAAGCCAGGCTCAAGGATACTCATCCCCTTTTGTACAAACACGGCTCCTGAAAAGGGAAATTGATTGGGCTTATCGCACAATAATCAGCTTTTGTTATTCCTAGCTTTGGCTTCCGCTCCTAGCCTCGGGCTTTTGTTACGACTCGAATAGCCAAATTAAGAACCTGGCTGCATTAAGACATACGAAATTAACTTAATATTTCCATCTGTTCTCCACATAGGCCAGACACATAGTTTGTCCACTGATTAGTAATGATCCTGTCCTTTCTTGTCCAGGGCCGAGATTCATGCATGCACTTCCGCTTTCCTTCAGAAGAATTTGCATCTTTACATGCATTCACTTATACTTAAATGATGCAATTACAGAATCTAATCAGGACCCCTGCTAGTTGCAACGGTTTGTACTGATGAGACCTAAAATTAAAACCATTAACATTAAAAAGCACATAGGATTTAGGTTCCCTTTGTGCCAACCAGGGTGGCTCTGGCCCCTCGGGGCTTGCTTGGCACTGCAGGGCCTCTGGTGGTGTCATGTGGTGTGTTTGGCATCAGGATGTTAACGCGGGTTCCTTTGGTGCCTCTATGAATCAGAGGTTTCTTGTCCGGCGCATCTCATCTGTGCTGATCAGATTGGGTTCTAGAAGTTTGGAGGCCGGGTCAGAAACCTTGGGCTCTTTCCTTGCTGGGCCCCGTGTGTGGTTGGCTCTGGTGCCGTTCTATATCATGGCCAGTATTGACTTTTTACCGCGATTTGTGCTGCATTTGCTTTTCCGTGGGATCAGACTGGACGGGCTGGCCTTTGGCCCCCGCGTACATGGGAATCTTGGGTGATCCTGTCACCAATTTGCTGGTGATAAATGTTGTTCAGTGCTGGTGCTGATGTTCTGACTGATCAGCGTAGTGGATTAAAATAGTTTCATCTTTGGTAGCTCTACGGCGTTTGACAGCACAAGCAATTATCGGGTGCTGAGCAACGTCACTGCCTCGAGCAACCACAGAACACGTTCTGTTGTTTTTTTTTTCTTTCCCTCCTTCATCCTTCGGCTTCGTTCACCTAGTCACTGTGCATTTTCCATGGATATGCATCATTACATAGAAGTGTTTTATACCGATATTACCATAGAGACAAAATCCATACCTTGAGTAAACGCGTACACCACCCACTACTAGTGTGTAGGCGTGCATGTTCGGAGTGTGAGTGATTGACATCTCAAGACTGACTCCTGCTTTCCTTTCCTGAGCTTAACGTCACATGGCTCACAGAGTATGCGTGCTCGCGCTCGCTCGCTTGCGTGTCAGTGTCCGTCCACAGATTCGGTCGGGGAACCATGCTGTCCAGAATCGTCATGCCGATGACGCCCCAGAAGGAGCTTATGATGATGCGTCCTCTCATCTTGGCACCCTGCCACTTCTTCCCATCTGTCCTCTGTCTTCATTACAGCATGGAATTGTGTGTGTGTGTGTGTCACAGTTAAGCTGCGACACTAATCCAAAGGACTGTCATAGGAGACTTTAGACGGAGTTAAGGTTTCACCCTTTATTGACTACCACATGGTCTTGTATATTAATCCTCTTTGTCAAACATCGTAATATTCCATAATTTTTTTAGTTTTCTGGATTTGTATTAAACATCCGTTGATTTTAATGCCATACAATCGTGATCCTGAGAGCTGTGTCAAAACGTAAAGATTTTTAAAATAAAAGTTTGATTCCGACATATACTCAGCAAAAAAAGAAACGCCCCTTTTTCAGGACTGTGTATTTCAACAATAATGTTGTAAAAATCCAAA
>JAQMYL010000007.1:4233321-4262368 GCA_030014365.1 Clarias pachynema | reverse complement strand
AATATTTACACATTAAGTTTACTGAAAGTAAAAACAGTTGAAAGTCAGAGGACGTTTCTTTTTTTGCTGAGTATATTTGTGAATTAAATTTTTTTTGAGAATAATAAAAACTAAAAACGAAGGTGTGGATGGAGACACTCCAGGCATCAGCATCCTACCATGTAATTCTTCACGTACGCTGCTCCGTAAAACAGTTTTGACTGCTGGCTGGTGATTTGAAGAGGTTAAAAGTGTCTACATGACAGCATGTTGAGCTATAGAAAAATCCTAATATTTATTCATGTTAAAAAGCCCAGCTTATAAAGTGCTTCAAGCCCCTAAACCAAAACTTCATGCTCTCCCATGTCCCTTTTCATCTCCCTCATGCCTACCTCATAATGATGGCTCACCGTTCCTCCAGCGGCGCCGCTTTTTTTTCGACGTCCTTTCTCCCGTAATTGCCTCACCTTCCTTTTAACACTTTGCTACTCAGCTTCTCCTCAGCTTCCCGTTTTCTCCACCCGCCGAGGCGCGGACGTAGCGCTACGTGCATCGCTTAAGTACCCCACCGCAATTATGGCGCGTTAGTTTCAGACAAAGGTTTTTTTTTTATTTATTAATTTTTTTTCCTTTTTAACCATTTCTAAACATTTTATCGGGCGCACCAGCAAAGAGGTTTCCTCCGATAAACAGATTGAAGCTGTTTGTACGTGTCAGATTTCATACCACATTAAGCTATGCAAATATTTCTCCCTGCATGAAACGTTTTCCACAGTTTAGTCATGTTTCATATTCAGCCCTAGAGCGTCGGCTTCAAAAGGCATCTTTCTGATCTTCTTCTTTCCTTTTTTTCACCCCCCCACTCCTCTTCCAGTTTATATGTCACTTGTTGTGGCCTGACTGCTTCCTGCAGAGAGCGAGATGACAGACTCATTAGGAGAAATTGGGGAGAAAAGGAACTATGTTGATTTGAGGGTGGTGTAGAGACAGAGCGAGAGAGAGAGTGCGAGAGCGCGAGTGGTAGAATATGCCTGATGAAACACTGATAGAGTGCAAAAATGGAGATGTGATGTGAGGATGAGTGGTCGCGTACAAGAGAGGACGGTGCTAAACGGAGAGCTCGAGAGCCACAGAGGGAGGGACGGAGGGCAGAAGAAGGGACGGAACAGCAGGCTTTTTCTCAGTAGGAGGCAGGCTTAAGTAGCATACTTCTTCCCCCGCTTCCTGTGGGCTATAAGCCACCTACAGTTAAAATAATAATCAAAAGGAAGGCTGGCGACAGAACGGCACAGTGTGGTGCTCTAGGCAGGGACGGGCACACATACACGCGCGCGCACACACACACACACACAGTCGCACACAGGAGATCTGTGGGGTTTGGAACAGTTAGAGATGATGATCTGTCAGACCGGCCTTGTCCTTATGTACCTGTTGTACAAGCCTATTTATAAATAGCACTGACTAGAGCCTGAGCCAACACCAAGAAGATCATTTGGCCCAAATGATGCACCAGGTTGTAATCGACAACAAAATTATTTCAGAAAATGATATTTTCAGAAAGTAGAAAACCTATAGTAGATTTCTAGGTGGATTCATTTTTATGATGATTAACATAAACTATACAAACTATATTAAAATGACTATAAATATCTAATATAAATTAACTTCTTCTTGGTAATACATTCTGAAAGGTCACATATATTACTTTTTCTTTAACAAGTTAACGCCGGTCTCGGGGCACATCAGGAATTTTTTTTATTTGTACCATGCCCTGAAACATTATTTTTGTTTTCTGTCCTCGGGTACACTTTCATATTTAACCTCTCCAATACAGCAGGTGGCAGTATGCACCTACTTGGTTTGCAAGTCGCCACTAAACACAAAGAGAAGAATAAGAAGTAGTCAATCTTTGTTTTATGCTTGATGTTATTGATACAGTATTTCCCAGCTATAGCTGTGTAGGTCAGAGGATGAGATCGGCACATGCCCTGGACACATACTGAGATTTCGGAGGAGACGCACGGCACTGATGATGTACAACAACAGTCCACTTCCGATTGGCTTTCATGTCTGATTTGATCAGTGCCTGAGTAGGTCATACTATGCTCGAGACCTCGTACTGAAGTGAACCTTGGTGTGGTTCCCGAGCCTGGAACGCTGTTGTGTTCTCACTGATCAAAATGAACCAGACCTTTGAGAAGCGTTCTCGGAGATGATCCCAGGTCCCTAATTTGAAAACGCTCTCAAATGCTGTGTGTGTGTGTGTGTGTGTGTGTGTGTGTGTGTGTGTGTGTGTATGTTAATACCACTTAGATAATGTTTCAGTCTATGCAAATGAGCTTCTACTGAGCCACCACCCCTCGAGTAAACAGCAGAGCTGAACAACAAACCAGGGGATGGGGTTCTTCTTATATGAGGTCACAATAGGGGGGAAATCTAATTGACTTGGTGACAAAAAAAGTGACAAAAAGCAGGACAAAAAGATTAAAATATGAAATTTGCAGCCTAACTATAGGTAAGAATATATAGATCTAAGTAGACTGTATCTTCACAGTTGATATCTTTAGTATGCGCTGTATTTTTTCCCCCCCTTCACTGCCTGTGCAAGATTAAAAGGTCATACCTGAAGACAAGCTAGTTTATATTGGAAGTCTTTAGCATTATCCATCCACAATCATAAATGTCAGAAAAACATGGAGTGGAGGAAGAAAAAAAAGGTTTTCTTTTTTTTTTTTTTTACATTCCTGCCACCCACCTTTTGTCTGTCTCTCATGTTGAGTCGTCTGTCTCTCATGCACCAGGAGGAGTGGAAGTAGGAGATCGATGTCGGTAGGTCGACCCGCTTAATCTTCAGCTGTTATATCCAGCAATTAACACTGATCTGAGCGCGAGAGACAAAGCGTGGAGGATCAATTATGGTGATCCTGATTCTCTGAAACATACACAGCGGTGTTCTTGAGCATGCCTTCACTCGAGTCTGCACGTGAGCGTGTGTAAGGGTGCAAAACCTTAAGCTGGGTATTTGGTATACTGTACCCCTGAGATGATTTTTGAAGATGTAGCTGCTATGTCGATTTGGCAGAAGCTGGGAAAGGAGGAGAGGCCGTCCAGCCATCTGTGAAGAAGAAGAAGAAGAAGAAGAAAAAAAAAGATTAAAAAGGGCAAATCTCAGGATCAATCCCCTCCCCATGCAGTGAAGCCGGAGATCAGCTTTATTTGTGACGGAACCAGATGAGGGAGTGACCCGCCAACATAATCTAGTCAGGAGCTCGTGATAATGCCTCTTCAGGTTGGTGACACAAGCATAGAGAGAGGCAAAGGGAAAATAAATAAATAAATAAATAAAAACACCACCTCGGTATCTAGGCAACACCGGGAGCAATTTCTAAGCAGGTAAAACTGATATATGCCCCTTGTGTTCTCGGGGACCTGCTGTAAATTGACTCTCTGTACAGTCTCACGGACTGCTCAGTTTCCGTTCCTTTTCTACTCGGCGAGTGATGCAGATTGCCTCTACACCACCAAGTGCAAGTGTTTCATCACGGACCTGCTGTCTAACCAGAAAATATCGGCACTGCCGATGCGGGGTTTCGTCTCTCTGCGGGGAATGCGTCACCCTGGCGCGCCGTTATCGGAAGTCGGGCATCGACATCGCTCGTTCTTTACAGACTCGTACAGTAAATTAAAGCGTGATTTGCATTGACGCTGGATGTTTTTATTTCTATCAAGCTTTAAGGAACAGGCCACCTGGAAGGAAGGGGGGGTAAAGGAGCATGATGCTGGGAAGGGAGGGGACGTCGTGGTGGTGGTGGTGGTGGCAGCAACAGCGGCATTAACCTGTTTTCACTAGTGGCACTAAAGGGAAAAAAAAAAAAAACAGATAGCCATGGCATTCAAAGTCATTTGCATTTTATTTGTTTTCCTCAAACTCGCCGTGGCCAGATGTCAGCCCGACTCCCGAGCGTAGTTTAATTAGCTTGAACTCGGCACTGAAATGTTGACGGCCTTCAGCAGACTGTGACCACTGTAGGATATATTGCTTTGTTCGCGGTACGTGCACTGGGCGTGCAATAAGGACAGAAAGCAGAGGGATGTGTTATCAGACGGCTTTGTGTCATTAATCCCCAATGAAACGGGTTTAGAACGACCAGTTCCGTGTTTCGAAGCAAATCCGAGCCACGCAAGGTCCTGCTGTGGTTTTGTATTTCAGTCTCTCACTGGCGAGATGTTCTGAACAACTCTCCATACCAGGTGTTTTTATTTTATTTTTTTTCATGATGATTCTTTTAATAATTTTTAGACATGTGCTTAAACATTTCTGAGCCTGTATAATCCTTATCTGATCCTGTGTAAGCCTAGTAATCTTTGACCTTAATCTTAAAGCACTACAATGTATTTGTGTTTTTTTTTTTTGTTGTTGTTGGTTTTTAAAAAAATGTATATATATATATTTTTTATTTTCCCGGGCCTCTATGAGAGCTTACTTTCTGAAAAGATCCTCCAGCATGGAAATTTGCGTTGCAAGCCTTTATTAGAAAAATTTCATCCGTGATCGTTCATGAATTCAATTTACTTTTGTTCCTTTCGCGTCTGTTTATTCCAATGACACCCCCTTTTTTTCTTCTTCTTTTTTGAGCATGTTTGAGAAAATACCAATCTTCTTCAAGGGTTATGCTCTGATACACAAGCATAAAATGATACAGATGAAATTCGATATTAGGAAAAAAAAAAACAGCTCTAAACGATTATCCCTCGACAACACAAAGGCTAATAGTCTCTTATTGCATTTCGTTCAAACATCTCGTTCTAATTTGATCATATTTATGAAACAAAGAGCAAATATATTTATATATTTATATGTATTTTTATCTGGAGCTACATTGCTGTGAGGGTCTAGACGGTAAGCAGGCCTGTTGTACTCGGCGGAAAAGGAAACGTCAATGCTAACTCAATGGAGGTGAAACCGTAAGCTGCTAGTGCGCTAGCTAGCTAAGGCAGGATATGGGTGGAGGAGATGGAAGATGAGAGTGGACTGGATCATGGCAGGAGTGTGTCAGTTAGCCTTTTTTAACCGCGTTAGCACCGAGCTTTTTGGAAACCAATACTTCAGAGTGAGTCCCAAGTCTCGAGCCTTTGTACGTCTGGGGTTCTGGATTAGCTCAGCTGCTGGTTTCGGGTAACACTCAGAGATCTGATTAGGATGATTTGCTGGTCCTGGGAGCTTGTTGACTTTGTGTAGCTTCAGAGAATTGATAAGTATCGCGCTTAACATTCGTGTCATCATTTCCTTCCTGTCTTTGGAAGTCGAGGAGGAAGTGATGGCGCTCACGAATATCGGCCACTCCATCTCTCATCATGCTGATGTTTGGCCTTCGTGCCAGGTCTCTTATCTGTTAATGGTATGCTTTAGCTTTTTCTTTCCTTCCTGATACCTGTTCGAATAAACTGATGCGTACTAATTAAAAAAAAAAAATTAAAAAAAGTTTATGGTTTTGACACTCGGGCTATCCACCACATCAGCAACACATGTTTAACCACTATTAAAAAATTGATTGAAATTATTCCCCAGAAAAAAACAGGTGAGTAAATCTAAAAAAAATTATTCCGATACCTATCGCAATTCATTTGTGATTCCAAAATATATATATTTTTTTATATTCCATTTGAGATGGTAAAGTGTTGCAGTTCTTTTATAATCCTACAGGTGGAGCACTCAACTGTTCCCACATTCGCAGTGAGCACAGTGTCGCTGTGTGATACGATCTGATATAGTATATAATTAAAAATATATATAAATTATTATATATAAAATTATAATTATTATATATAATAATTTAATAGGATATTTATAAAATCGTGATACTTATTGAATTGCAATACAAATCGAATTGGCACCTAGGTATCATGATAATATGTCTCGTATCATATCATATGTCATCAATATCAGCTGCCTGTCTAAGTTGCGAATAGCTTAGAGTGCGCCACCTGTAGGATTAAAGAGGAACTGCACAGTTTTGCAGCTTCAAATACAAACATATATAAATTAAAACGTATTTTTTTTAGAACAATCAGTTCAGGAATCACGATATGTAACTGAATCGTGATCATTTCCCCTCTACCTATAGTGAAAACGCTCTATAAAAGCTTTTTTTATTTAAGTTCTCTAAAGTATTCTGGTGGGAACTTTAGAAAAAGGACAAATGTAAGGCTTCATTTAAAATGAACTGTGACTACATAAAAAAAAAAAAAAAAAGATGTTTAAGCATGTATTTTTAGATTTTAATAATTCATGACAAATACATTAGACAGTGACTAAGTAAAAAAAAAAATGCTATAGTTTTGCTTTAACAAATTCTCCTTGGTTACAGTCTTCCTGTACACCCTTCATTTCATCCTGTTTCTTTTTTTATCCGTCTGAGAGACAGACACAGAGAGAGAGAGAGACAGATAGAGAGAGAGAGGAACTGGGAGAAGCGATGCTGTGGGAATATTAGCGATGGAAGCAGAGAACGAAGTGTCAGGCAGTGTTTAAGAGCGAGTAGATTAGTGATCAGTAATGTTGGCACAGTTCTCCTCGCCCTAGCACTATCCACTCAGGAGGCTGAACAGCTTGCTCTCAATGACCCACAATCATCAGGCAGAAAGGGCCGGCTTCAGTAGATCAATTACCTCCATGATTACATTCATCAAATGCTTGATTGAAATTCATGAATCCTGTAGAATGAATGTTTTTATCTCTCACAACCCTCTTTTTCTCTCAAATTAGAAAGGACAGTTTTAGTGTCCAGGATTTAACGCTTTCATGACACACCGTGCCTTTCTCTCACCGGCACGCACCTATTTCGCATGGAAACCTATATACACATGTTGAGTCATGTAAAAGTCTTCCCGGGACTCCTCATTTCTCCTGTCCTTTGTTCTCCCATGTCTTGTCCTTCTAATAAGAAAGAAGTTGAACCGGTTGCTTGGGGCATGCAGCATGCTAAACAGTGTCTGCTAATGAGAGATCAGATGCAGCAGAGAGAGAGAGAGAAAGAAAGAGAGTGCATGTTTAGTAAGCTCGATCCTTGGCTGAGATTTAAGTATCCTGCTGACTGCAGGATAATTGACAGTAGCATAATCCTCTTCTTCCACGCGGCACTCCAGAGAGAGATCACAGTGACAAAGTGATGAAACACGGAAGTACCGAATCCGACTGTGGCATAAAAAACACACGAGGTGAAGAAAAACGACATTCATGTAGCGGAAGCTTATTTGAAACTGGAGAGTCAGATCTGTCACACTGTACTTTAGTTTCTTTCATTTTATATGTACGCGTGCGCTTAATCATTTTTGAAGAATTTTTCTACGGAAAAACTACTCGAATCTCTCTTATGAAGAGCATTAGTTTTTTTTTTTTACGCAAGATGCTTTTGGAGAACACTTATTCATTCATTTCAGAGTCTTTCATTTGTTGGTGGTTTAAGAGAGGCGTTCAAGTCAAACCGGGACTTTTGACGAGCCAACTTTTGCGAGAGAGACCCATCTGTCTGTCTGAACTGTACACACACTTATTCACCAACACCACTTGCACATTACAGGAACTTGGCTGTGCCACATCCCCTGACATGCCGTTTTCTCCTCATGTTTGGGCCATTAAAGGAGTTCCTGGGAGGCCAGCGTTTCAGATGCGAAGCAATTCAATAAAATTTTATTTGTATAGCGCTTTTATCAATGGTTATTGTCGCAAAGCAGCAAAAATTATGGAAATGTGTATGTATCAGTATGATCAGATTATACCCGAGCCTTTCACGGCTCCGGCATACTGGGAAAACTTTATACCTTGATGGTGTCCAAGCACCAGTGAAACGCTGGGATAATTGCATTAGTGTAGTACGGGATTATATAGGAAAATAAAGAGAGTTTTTTTTTTTTTTCTCACATAACTGTGTTCTGTTATTCTGCACAATCAAATGTCCCGTTTTGACTCGAACGATCGTCGTATTTATTGGAACATTTGATAACTGAATTTCTGTATCAAACCTTTGAAGTTAGCAGCTTTTTCAGTGCCTCTCTCATTACACAATTCCAAAATTCCTGCTTGTACGTACAGTGAAGTAAGTAATTAAAATCAGAATGTTGCCCTGCCTTGATTTTGACCTCCATATGAGCAAAACGTGATAAACAAGTGTATAAGGCTGTGTTTTTTTTTTTTTTTTTCGTGCACGTGCACCTCTAAGTCATTTGGGCTTTACGGCTGAATGAGTGACTTTTCCAGCTTTTCATGGAAGATTACACATCTCGAGCTGCAGGCTGCACATGCGCGCGCACACACACACACACACACAGACAAAAGGACACACACAACCACACCTAAAAAAAATCCCAGCAGAACACACAGCATGTCTCTGATCCCCCATGTCCTAATTACAAAGGCTTAAATAAAACACAGGACTGCATTCTGTTTTCCCCCTTTCTGCTCACAGTAGGGCAGTACGATTCTTAAACCTGTTCAAAAAGCCAAGGTTTTTTATTCCTGCAGTCATTGCACATGCAAAATAAAAAGGATTTCGAGTTCATAGACCAAAGTCAAACCAAAGCTGTGGGTCTCGAACATGTTTAACAAACAAGTGAAGACATTAAACTGATTTGTTTCAGCTTGATCCGGTGCGTCACTTATCATTCCATTAATAAGTGCGCCGATGTTTATTATATCATCATCATATCAGCGGGACGCTCCACTCCTCGCATCGGTCCGCTCGTCCGTGTTCGCTAGATAAAAATTCCAATTCTAACAACAGTTTGTTACACTGTTTATGTCGTGTCCAATCTGTTACCATAGCAACGCTCGGTGATGCTCAGTCCAGCAAATCCTGGCTCCCTTGAGAACCGTTTCCCTTGATGAATTTCTTCATGACAAAACAAGTGTTTTCTATCTGACGTTTCAGTTACTTGATATTCATTTCTCGTTCTGGTGTGCAAAAGTCATTTATTGCGCACTCCGCTATACTGAATATCGGTTATTTTTGCTCGTGTGATATTGCTTAATCGCCCGAGAGCTGCTGTGGCATCATCAGTGCAGGTGAATTCTAAAGTGCCGAATGTTTGTTTAATTGCATCGTTCTGTGTAAACCCTGAAGTCTGTTGTGTGTGAAAACCCCGGGAGGTTGCGCAATTTCTGAATCAGTGAAACTAACCCATCTGGTACCAACAGCATTAACCTGCTGGTGTACCTATTAAAGTGGCCAGCAACTAATCAAAAAGTCAATTGTGACTTTTTTAAAAATCTAATAATAATAATTTCTCAGATATACCTTACACTGTGAAATTATTTTTTTGCATATTCCAGTTAGGAAGCTGTGGTCAGGGAGCACGGTCAGCCAGGATACAGCGCCCCCTGGGGCAGAAAGTGTTATGGGCCTTGCTCAAGGACCCAACAGTGGGGCCTTGAACCCCTGAAATTCCGATCAGTAACCCAGTTAACCCACAGCCTTAACTGACTGAGCCACCATCGCCCTACGGTTTGGGGATTAATCCAGTTCATCGGCATTTTATTTCCACAATAAGGATAAAAAAAAAAAAAAAAAAACAGCTCATGACAGATGACTGTAGCTCCCTAGAACGAGTTAACAGATTTCACAACGACGGTAACGCGAGTGCGCTCACCTGTGGCGTAAACGCTCATTAGAGGGAATGTGAGCCACCGCTATAGGATGCTGTACGCTTTAACGGGAATGCTAAGAATCCAGAACGATAAATATTAGCAAACATCAGACCTTTCTGATTTTGGGTTATTGTGTGAATTACAATCCTGGTTCCTGGGTGTAAATATCATTACTAATCCTGTTGCAGGTAAAAGCAATAATAAAAACTCTTGCAAAATACAGTGGTATGAAAATAAATGCAATTAGCACGTTTTCTCGTATCCGCTCCGCACACTGTCACGCGGGTGTCGAAGGCGATTACATGAAAGGCTTCATAAGCATCCTTTTCTACATCACATGCCTGTGTGGTAAAGGTTAGCACCTTTTTTTTCCACCACCCCCAAAGGCCACAGCGCTTCAACCCCCCTGCAGGCTCCGGTTTGAAATCCTAAGACCGATTTGACTCCTACCGAGCGAATAGAAAAGCGGCGTTCTCTAAACCCCCTCGTCTCCGCCGTCTCCCACGCCTTCTCCCCGTCCACCACTTTTGTCTACATTTTTTTTCATTTCCACCTTCAAGAAGGGGGACCTGGGGGACGTGCATATGGCTATTGATTTGGCTTTTGTTGCACGTGTTTTGGAGAATTCTCCCCCCGCCGTGGCTCTGTCCTCTCAAGGCGGCCCACCCCCTCCAGGGGTTCAGCTTTGAACGGTTTAACCGGGCAGTAAAGCCCCGCCGGTGTGCCAGGAAAGCATGAAAGGAAAGACTGAATCGAAAGGCCTTTGTCGGCCGCGAGTTAAGGTGGCTCTACCTTTCCGTGGTCGCTATTCGTCAATACGCCTCCCCGTTGTGTATCGGTATTCGCCTGGGCACCCTGCAGCGATAAAAGTCACCTGTGGACAGATGTGTCGTTTGTCTGGAGGGAAAAAAAGAAGCTATTGGGTGTATATTTGCCTTCTGTGATTGGTTAATGTGATGCGAATTAGGGCAAAGACAAAGCAGTGAGAAATACTGTACAAATGATGTACAGTACCCAGAGGAAACCCACCAAGAACAGGGAGAACATGCAAACCCGAGGCGGGAATCGAACCCGGAGGTGCAAGGCAACAGTGTTGACCACCAAGCCACCATATTTAACTTATGAGGACCCAGTGGACACCCCTAGGACAACAGGACGACTCCGGAGACCTAAACTAGAGACCTACAGTATTAGGAAGATCTTTCTTCTACACGCTAAAAATGTTAACACCCCGTCTCCCGGTGTCTTGAGTGTTAACGATCTTTACAGTGGAAAAGAACTTTACACTTTACCAGGTGGTGAAAAAACTGCAGAATGTCTCATCCAAGAGCGAGGGAGTGTTTTAGGAGCTGGTCAAAGCTTTTTTTTTTATTTATTTTTTTATCATAGAAGTTCTGAAATGAACCAAACTGAAAATCTGATCTGTCTCGTCTAACAAAACATGCAGAAGTACGCCGGCACATATGATCATCGGTGACCTACTTGAAGACGTGCGTAGTTAAAGACCCCTCATTCCCATCTGTGGAATTTAAACCGCACTCGTTTACAGTTGCTCTCATTTCCATATATGACACATTTTCTGTGGTGTGATCTGCAGACGGATCCTGTTGCACACACAGCTTCTCACCCACACACACCCACCCACACAGACGCCCCCCCCCCCCAGGTTGTCAGGTGCTATGTCTGTCACCGATGCCCGAAGACCTGCTCAAGCTGCCTCATGTAGCCTCTCATTTCTTTCTCTTTTTGTTCTCCTCTCATCTCGGTCTCTCCGTCACTCAGTGATGGTTCCTCTCCAAAAGCCCACTCAACCCCTACCACCTCTTACACACAATCCTACCAGCTGCGCCGCAGCCTGCCAGGACACAGGTGCTGGCGCTCTGATGCCTTGCTAGTCATGCTGGGCCACGGTACAAGATGCGACACAGATACCCAGCTAGCGGCCCGCTACCCTGCAGAGCTGCCATGCTGCACCGTGCCCATTTTTCCACAAGTGCCAATCTATAGTCGGCCCCTCCACTGTAATTCTCCCTGTACAAGGTCATTATTATCTCGTGTTATTTAAATCACAGACATTTCGCTTTGACGTCAGAGTAACAAAGGTGAATTATGCCGAGCCCCTAAAAGGACATGAAAGACAAAGTAAAAATAAATTGTATAAAAGAAAAAATTTGTCTTTTTATTTAGTGATCGTCCAAACGTTTTGCAAAACCCGTCATATACATCCAGATATATTTAAACAGAGCTGTAAACACCATAATTGAGGTCCTGTATCTAAGAGTTCACATTCACTGGAATGGCCTTGTATAGTCTCTGACACGTCCCACGCCTGAGGTTTGGTCTGGGCAAAAAAAAAAAATTCAGAACAAGGATTAATTTTTTTTTCTTTCTAGTAGATATGAGTCATTTCTGCCGCCTTTCATTGCTGTATAGATGTCGAGTCATAAATCTTGTTGTCTGGTAATAAAACGTGCCGGTGCACAGGGCACCGGGTCTGACATGCAGGTGACATTTAGGGAAATCAAGCTGTCTTTCATCAAATGTTCTGGACATCATGGTAAGCTTTTAAAATAGCAGGAAATACTTTTTTTTTTTTTTAAGCAGGTAAACAACATCTTAAATCCCCTGACTGATCCAGGTTACTCTGCTGAAACGTGCCAATCATTGTCATCTTACACTACAGCTCACGCTGTGCCATAGTGTGAAATTATTCAGTAAAGGATTTTCCAGGAGACATTTAGGAGGATTTTAGTTATCTAATAAGCGTAGAAGCGCAACATTAAACGCACGGGATCTTACAGTACGTTCTGTAAGCGACACGCCGGCATTAACATCTCAGAATTGTTTTTTTAAAAGCTGGAATTTAAAAAGGAAAATAATAAATAAATAAAAGATGTAAGGTTGGTTTTTCTTCCCTAGAATTAAATCAGCTTGATACACGGACCTCATTTATACTGTGTTTTATAATAATAATAATAATAATAATAATAATATAATATATACCGTAACATCAATTAAAATCAAAATTGACCAAATAACATCTTTAAAAGAAGTGCCTTCAGACACTGCTTTGTGGAAGAGCATTTTCTTAGCCAATCAGAACGCAGAGATCATGGAGGAAAAAAAATATTTTTTAATCCACTCAAATTTGGGACATTATAAAACACCCATTTTGAGGCTTTTCTGACAAACGGAACAAGAAGAGAAAGAATGTTCTGTTTTTATTGCGTGCATATTTAAGAGTTTTTATTTATAATGACAACTAATAGCTTTATTTTCTTTCTACATGAATCTTTATTTTTTTTTTCTATATTGACATCGTACCCATCTTTAGCCCTTAACATATGGACAGGCCAGACATGTAGCTCCATATCAGTAATGTTTATATCGCAAAATAGATTAAAATTAAGGACATCTTTATGAAATAACACTTATAGCCACACAAAGTGGATCGGTTGCTACTATGTTTCTCACTAATTCTTTAGTATTCCTGAAAATTACCATCCTGACGAATTATCCTGCTTCAGCGTGCAACGCAAACTAGTGAATTTTCATAATAGGTTCCCTTTAAGGCTTGAAAATCTTCCCATCACTGATTGCAACGTTTCATTAAATTGCTCCTAAACACCGCAAACAACAGAATCATCTGTCCATCATCTCTTGCTCTTTTCTGTTCAATCTTTCTTTTTTTCTTTCCGTCGCTCTGCCATCCCTTGTCCTTTTTCTGCCTCCCATCCCTTTCTACTTCTCTTCCTCCCTCTCAAAGCTTTGGATTTGCAAGCCCTTAATCTTTATTTTTCTTGCAAGCACATCATTTCACGTTTTCATATTCGTCTTATTTATTTATTGCTTAATTTACTTTACTTGTTTACTCACCTCATTTTTACGGTCTGATCCACCTTCACATTGTCTGTCTGCTTTGATGGCTGTGACAGAGAGAGAGAGAGAGAGAGAGAGAGCGAGAGCAAGAGAGGTTGGAAGGTGTCTGTGGTTGTGGGCTAAGCGAGGCAGCGAGTCGCAAGCGTTGCTGTGGGAGCAGCTTAGCGAGAGAGCGCACACAGCGGGCCTGAAAAATAGGGATGCTAATAAAAGATTTGGCAAGAGCCCTTAATGCACCCAGTCTGAGCATTAGGAATACACTAGAGCCTCAGCTCCTCCTTGCACTACTTTTCCCTTCTCGCAGACTCTCTATAATGCTGTCCGCAAAAAAAAAAAAAAAAAAAAAAATCACACTTTCCCGTTTTCCTAAGAGAGAGCGAAAGAAAGATCTAGAGAGGGGAGAAAGGAAAAAAACAAAACAATTGGCACTGAAGAATGTAGACTTCGTTTGGGAGTGTGAGGCGAGGGCTTGTTTACTCTTAACTGTCCTGGATTCCTCTGTACCTCCAGAGAAAAAGTTGTTGTTGTTTTAGTTTTCCTTCAAAAATTCTATCATGTTTAAAAAAGAAATAAAATAAATAAAAACCTCAGTGTAAAACTCCTGCTTTGGCAGAATCAGGCTACTTCGACATTGAGACACTTTTTATTATAATCTCCCTATTCGAGAATATCCATTTTGTTGTCGTAGTAATATGATTTCTATTAGTGCCGTCAGTCGATTAAAACATTTAATCTAGTTAATCGCGGTCATAGTCTGTGATTAATCGCGATTAATCACAATTTTCAAATACAGAGATTTACTTGTATTATAAACGTGCAATGTTGGAATAAAAAAAAAAAAGCATGACAAACTGGTTGGAGGAAACAGGTTATATGCAGTTTTATAATATGTCAAACATTAACATTTAACAAATGTTAAATTAAAATTTCTTTAAGGAGACTGTGTGCAGTGACTTGATATTATGGGGGGTGTGTCAAACCCACTGATGGCAGGGCTCGAACCCGGGTCCTCAAATCCGAAAAAATCATAAGCCTAGAGCCTTAGCCACCTCAGCTTACATTTAATTTATTCCTGTAAAAATAGTTTACCTTGAGCACACATCTTTGATTTATCCAAACTTCCATCTAGAAGCTTTACCCACCTGGTGATGTTTCCTCATTATCAGCGTTAAACGTGCCATTATCACGCATTATCGCATTATGGGAAGCCATTAGGGTCAAACTTGGTCATATAATTAATTTGTGTTAAAAAATAATAACGCACTAAAACCTTTAAATTAATCACTTAATCACAGATTAAGGTACCGAGTTACTGATCGGCAGGTCAGGGGTTCGAACCCCAGCTCCGCCAGGTTGCCGCTGCTGGGCCCTTGAGCAAGGCCCTTAACACTTTTTATACTCCTGGGGCACCGTATAATGGGGCCACTGTGCTCTGACCCCAGCCTAGTAACAAAAATTAGTAAAAGATTATGCGAGGAATAAAAAATGTCACTGTATATGTGACTAATAAAGGCTGAATTTAAAGTTAAACATCCTATCTATGACAGTTAGGGATGGAAATCACCAGGGATCACCTGATATGAGATCACCATACTGTACCTAGGTGCAATTCTGTTAATATGAAAAAATGGAAGAGTTTTTAGAATTTTAAACAAATTTAGCAAATGCAAACAAATTAAAAATTAATTAAAAAATAATTACATTTAGAGTCAGTCTGGTGATACGTGAATCACCACAGGAAAGAATCGAGATACGTAACTGAATCGACTTTTTCCTCTCCATCTCTAATGATAGCTCTTCTTGATGACTAGTAGATTGAGGTGTGTGTGTGTGTGTGTGTTTGTTGGGTCATGGAAGCAGATTTAGTTATTGGATCCTGCCAATCTTTTCCCAGCATCCCCTCAGGTCTAAAACAACACCCTGATACAGTTTGATGTTCTGTCATTACAAGTGTCGTAAAACTGCTGGCCTTCTCAGATCCTCTGCCTAGAGTGTGAAGAGATTTACCATACACATCATCATTAGCCTGATAAATGTCCACAGGAGAATCCTAGCATGTGGTTGAAGCTGTGCAATTTCCAATAAGAGGACCACGGCGTGCCTTGACAGCCTTTTTTTTTTCCCCCTTCTTCCTGTCAATGCTAGTAATTGCGGAGTTGATAGGAAATTCCTGCGCCTGCAGCCGACTGAGATAATGCATGTTGATCCCACCGGTCATATATAGTGTCACAGAAATGAGGGCTCTTCATCCGATCGATATATAGATTTGTGTGCGGATAGTCAGGAAAGCGCAGGAATAGCAGCTTTACAGTTTTAATTAAGTGGATCCAAAAAAATCCAATAACCGTGCACGTGTGTGTGTGTGTGTGTGTGTGTGTGGCGCACGTGTGTGCGACTCTGCCTGTGCCCGCATTACATCGCACTTGGCTTCCTGATTTGTAGCAGTTTCCTTCTGAATCACGCATGATATTGTTAAGAAATCAAGAGCACTTGTTCCAGCCAGGCATGCCTAATGTACATGTATAGGGGGTTGAGTTCGTCCTGATTGGCTGCATAGAAATCCGTCAGCTGCGGATTATTTATGCCTTAATATGGCCCTGGTTGAACGAACAATCAGTCCTGAGAAGTCATATTCCAGATTATGTTGTACTCAGCATTCGGTTTGGTTCAGATGATCTCACAATAATAATCTCGGCACTTATATGCATAAGAGGAGCGTCTGCATCTTTTCTTTTTTTTTTAATGGACTAGAAGTTTAATATTGGAACGTTTTAACATTCATCTGCATATTATTTCCTCTTGGCTCACGTGAACGTCTATGGTGATGCTATACGATCCATTCATGACATAATATTCACGCCAAAAGGGCTCCGCGTTCTAAAAATACAAGATGACAATCATAACTAAATTCAAAGCTACATACTTCTTAATTCTAATGGATATTTCGAAGTCTCTATTTTTAGATATTTAGGCAGATTTTTTTGTTCATTTCAACATGCGTCCAGATCAGAGGCATCCAAAAAAAAAAAGAGATAAAATGTAAGTCTTTAAGTGTCTGATGAAATTTCTGAAAAGCAAACGTAACATACGTTCAAGTCAAACCGGGACTCGTGATGAAATTTCTGGTGAATGAGGGCGTAAAAACTGATTGACGTTTACAGAAGACTTCAAGAACAGTACATCCGTGAACGCCGTTCCCGTGAACGTTGACAGGCTGAGAAAATGTTCAATCCTTGATGGTGAAACTGGGAAACTATGACCGGAAACTGGGACCGGACCGGAGCATTAGAGAGAGAGAGAGAGAGAGAGAGGGGGAGGCTCCAAGCCATTTTGGAAATGAAGAGTTCCTGGGAGGCCAGCGTTTTAGGGATTACATAGGGATGACTCAACGGATTATAAAGGGAGCTGGCACTCTCATAATTGTATTCTGTTAGTCTGTACAATCATAAGTCCCGGTTTGACTTGAACACCCCTTGATGTGCTTAAAAAAAAAAAAAAAAAAAAAAGATCCTTTGTTGTTGTTTTTTGTTTTTTTATTGCCCCGTAGTTTTGGCTGAATAGAAATCTTTTCCTACACAAACAGCAGATAAAAAAAAAAATAATAATAATAATAATAATAATAATAATTTAAAAAATGCACAATGTTCACAAAACCTGACATTAGAATTACAGTGTGTTATACACTCTTATCTTCTGGAAGTGGCACAGAGGTGACCGAGCCAAAAATGATAGAATTGCATGTTCCAGTAAACTTTACGCAACTGAACTCGAAATAAGAAATCCGAAAGCTTTGAAGAAGAAGAAGAATAAAACAAAAAGCAATTGCATCTGAGCACAGGAATTTCCCAGAGAAACGACTCCTGCCAGGCCTCACATACACACCCACATGCAGTCCGACAATGCAGTGTTTAGCGGAAAAAAAAAAACAACACAAGGAAATCCTGTTCTACTTTTCACCCCTGCGTTTGTGTTTACGTGTCGGAGTTCACACTGGGAACCAGCCACCCCACCTTTTTCCTCAATAAAGTCTACTGCATCTCAAATGTCAAGCTCTCTCACAGGGTTTCCCAGCACCTAACCCCGCTCAGTCTCTCTCATCTCCCCGTCTAGGAGAGTTCTCTTCTCCCCTGGGCTCAGTGTGAATCTGCTGACCCTTCATACTGCAATTCCCTCTCTATTAACACCCCCCCCACCCCACCCCACCCACACACACACACACACACACACACTGAACTAGAACTGCTCAGACACGGACAAAAACCCTCCCACCGTTTAAGGTGAACGGGTTCACATTCTCCGTCAGTCACCTTGACACACACACACTCCAAATTATGTTTGTGTTCTAGAACCCTAAACTCTGACTTTGTGGTAAGTAGCTACAATCTGGAGTTAACACCCCCCCGTCCCCCCCCCGCCTCCCCCATGCTCTGTTGGGAAACAGGGCTTTGATGAATCTGAGAAACTTCTTTTCAAGGTTAACCGCCTCCCTAAACACACACATACATAAACCCACACACACACACACACACACACACACACAGCAGGGAATGTTTTGGGGGGGGTGTAGGGGTTTAGTTGGTTGGAAATCAAAAACAATAGCGACACAGGAGTCAGAGAGAGACATGATCATATTTCATCATAACGTCAGCCTTTCAACGTCAGATATGGAGGAGCATTTACAAAATTTGATTAATGAGGATTAATAAGGTCGAAGGTCGATCATTTATTTTCAGATTATTTATTTATTTATTTTAACGAGTCCTGGATGTGAAAGGAATGCAAACTGTAAACGCTGATATTTTTCAGTGAGTACCATGAAAAACCTAATCTTATATACATTATATCGTTTTAAATCATAAGGAAGGAAAAGTATTTTTTTTATTATTTTTTTTTACAACTTCAGCCTTAGTTTTATGACCTTAATGCAAAAACTCATTTTAAAAAGGTGCTTTGTTTTAACTGAGCGTTATTACAGAAGAGGATCGAGAATCAATCACACCAGCTCCTCTTGGAAAAGAAACAAAAAAAAAAAAAAAGAAAAAGATTTTGTGATGCACAAAAAAAAAAAAAAGTCACCACCTGGATTTAACTAAAGAAATAATTAAGAGCCTTCCACTAGATAATTACTGCAGTGATTAATATGGATCAGCTGGAAACAAGTTATTTAACTCTAATTGATGTAGCGAGGAGCTTCTCATTTCTTAAACAACCATGACAGAAGACGTATCGTATTCAGAAGAGTCAAACGATCATTTGAAAACTAAGGAGATTGGTGAAACGATTAAAATTGGGTTAAGAACTGAACAATGCATTATTTATTATTAAAACCTGGAAGGATGGTGGTGAACCATCATCTTCGAGAAATAAATGTGGTCGGGGAAAAAAACATCCTGAATGAATGTGATGACAGACCACTTAAACGCTTAGTGAAGTTAAATCTGAGAAAAAAAGTAGAATTGTTAGAATAGTGAAAGTAAGAGCATTTCCATGCACACAATGCAAAGAGAGCTGAAGGGATTGGAACTAAACAGCTGTGTAGCCTTAGGAACACCACTTAAAAGTTGAGGATAATTAAGGAAAAACACATTTCAATTTGCTTAGAATGTTTGATGACTCCAGATTTATTGCGTTCCAGAGGATAAGAACAGTAGGCATGGTAGGCAGCGCCTACTCCTCGTACCCTAGTACAAGCCTGTGGGGGTAATGTTATGATCTGGGGTTGGTCAGATCCAATTTTTAGCATTGCTATGTGTCCTAGAAATGGTCAGCCATCGGCTGAATGTACTGAATGACCAGGTTTTTCAAAGATCAATGGATTTTTTTCTTCCCCGATGGCACGGCCATATTCCTAAATGACGACACCAGGATGCATCAGGTTCAAACTGTGAAAAAATGGTTCAGGGAGCATGAGACATCATTTTCACACATGGATCGTCCACCAGGGAGTCCAGACCTTAACCCCATCGAGAATCTTTGGGATGTGCTCGAGAAGGCTGTACACAGTGGTTCGAGTCTCCCATCATCAATACCAGGTCTTGGAGAGAAATGAATGCGACTCTGGACTGAAGTGAATGTTGCGACATTGCATAAGCTTATTGAAACAATGCCATAGCTATAATCAAAGCAGAAGGCGATCCAACGGAATATTAGAGTGTGCAGATTTTCTTTTGGCTGGGCAGAGTATAATGTACATAATAAGATTTCCAGATAAATACGTTAGTGCTAGAAAGTAAGCAGCTGGCCGACATTTTTCTGTCCTTCCATCTTATGTGCTGCTGTGGACGTTTCTGGAAAAACTAACGTTTATTTTTCCATTACATCTCTTGATAGCAATGTGGCTTTTAATTACTTCGCTGATGACATTTCATCGATTTTACTGATGATCCCGATGTCCCGGGTGTAATTTCAGACGATCAGATCAACTGCATGCCTTACACTGAATAGCCACAAACACTTAAAAGGGTGAGAATGCAATTTCTTAGTAAATAACGTAACAAAAAAAAAAAGGGCTCACTTTCGATTTGAGAATATTAAATTAAAGACCAAAGAGCGTACCTCGTCGTGTCAGCGGCCCCCAGGCCACGTCTCGAATGATGGAGCAGTGACGAGACTTAACACGTTTAAGCGTTAATGATTTGTTCACATCTATAAAAGAGAGCGATTCCAAGCGTTTAATGTCTTACCAGCTTTAAACCGAGTCTGAACAGATGTAATGTGAGTTTTGAACTCGAAGTTGAGAATTAAGGCATGCTTCTCTTTCCAATCATCTTGAAACATTCTGTTTAAAAGAAAGCCATGAAGCTAATTAGAGCGGAGAAGATAAATGAAAAATGGAAGGGGGAAAAAAAAATCATCAAAAGACTGAAAAAAGACTTATTTCTAAGACCTTCTGGTAAATAATTTGCATCAGCGCATGGACAGAACAAAGCACAAGGGAGGATCGGTTATGTATACACACACTTACAAAAAGATCATACATACTATTGGTGGGAACCGAGGACCAGCCGATGCAATAATCATCATGATGACCAGGTGCTGATTCAATTTGTATATACTGATTCATTTTTCCCTAAAAAAAATATTTAGAGCTGCCTACCAATGTGCAAATAGTTTAGTTAATCTTCTGTTATCTGAAATTCTCTGAAAAACCTCCATCTTGTACTTAAAGGTCCCATATTTTTCTGTTTCTGCAACACCGGTCTCAGAGCTCCTCCAAAAAGTGGTGTGTGTAATGCTCCAGCTGAAATGTTCTGTTTTAGTGGCTATGTAAAGGAGCTACTGCTGAGCCACACCCTCCCAGAGATCAGCAGAGCTGAGCAACAAGCCAGAGGGAGGGGCTCTTCTTATATGATGTCACATTAGGAGGAAACATCTAATTAGCCAACCCCTCAAAAAATGTAAAAAGGATATCGTTTATGTCTTAAACTGAACTTTGCATAATCGTTCCCCTTTAAAGGATTGCACACGAACGGTTGGACGGTATACACAGGGTTTATTCTGGTATTCAAACTCTGAGACGTTACGAGGTGTAAATGACTCTCGACTGTATCAGATGAGTCAAACGCTTAGAGGAACACTGCTACATATAACAAGCACCTCTGGGAGCCTAAGAAGCGCGTGTAGAAGGAAGTGTGTAGCCCTGGACTCTTTAGACTAGGAAAAAGGGTTTAAATGTTCCTCGACATGTTTCGGGGCATCCCTTTTTTTGTTTCATGCAATAAAAATGAAAGAACAAACAAGAGATCTGGAGATAGTTACAGTAAATTTACAGTAATTTATTTTTTCGTTTTGATCAGGTTTGCACCAGAGCCGGAGGACTTGTCGTGTTTTGGTACTAGGTTATTGAAAATGTTACTTTTCAGAAATTCATGAAGTCCTCTTGTTCTTCCTACCTTGCTTACCTTCTGAAATAGTGAAATCCTCAGGATATTAAATATACATGACGTGTCGTTTGTAAGGCATAAATCACTGCACAGAGCAGCAGGCCCTACTTCGTGTTGACACACACTTTCTCTCTCTCTCACACACATACACACAGTGCTTTGTCAGAAGCATAGCCATACCTTCATCCCTTTGTGTTTCAATATTCGCAGGACATCACCTGTTCATCCCTCAGTTCCTCTCGGTCGGTGTCTCCTTTGCGCTAGGATTTGCTAGGTCCACTTCTGTGTGTTCGAGGTGTGCGTCTCCCGTCTCTCAATTCCTGGGCCTATTTTACACGCCTCAAACCAATAATAATCCAAAATGAAGATGAAAGGGGTGGACACTGACACACAAGCCCACACACACTTCGTGGCATGCTGTGCTAGGCACTTGGTGGAAAGATACAAGGGGGCTGCCATGGGAGAGCTTCAAAGCCCAGTGACATAAATTTATGATACCAGCTCCAGACATTTTTTCCGCCAAAAACGGAGCTGCTGTTGTTTTGCACTGGTCTGGCAGGGTGGAGAGAGGGAGAGATGATTGAGAGAGAGAGAAGATGGAGTCTTCACTGCCATCTCCTTGATCATGCTTATTGAGACCATTCTCTCAACCAGCTGCTCCCCCTGTCGCATCCCTGAAAGTAAAACCTGCTTCAGCTCTCAGACATGTGATATATATATAGTATAGTATGTATTTGTACTACATAACTGCATTGGAAACTTTTATTCTGACACAATAAACCTCACACAATAATCTCCCTTCATCATTATCCCTCTCGACCTACCAAGTCTGACACAGGAATACACTCTGATACACATTTCTGGCCACGCACCCCAAAATTTTCAAAGATGTATCCTGTTTATTTATACAACATGCTTTTAAATCAACAAGTCGGCGCAGCTATAACGTCGTCTCTGGGTCGAGAAACGTAATTGAGGTTCCTACTAGGGATTCCCGATTGCTCAACCGCAGTGCCGTTCACCTGTGACCACTAGTATGGTATCAGACACCAGTATCGATACTCGGATACTCAGAGTACAGGTACAAAATCAGGACTGGTGATTTGGATTGTACTCAGTTAACCCGTAACCACGTCTAGTAGTAACTTCTTGTCCAACTAAGCCATCAGTGTTACGGCATGATCTTGCATATTGGAACTGATTGGAATCGCTTCAGACTTTTAGCCATAGTAAAAACATTTGAAAGGTGCCTACGTATTAAAGAAGGCTGTAGGTCCATGAATGACGGAGGTGGCTCAGAGCCCACTGCAGTCCTTCCCATGAACATTTAAAGAGTGGAATGCCTGATCGTGGAAAATCGATGGATAACTGGTGGAAGAGGTGTGATCTGTCTGCAGGAACTGTACACACAATCAATCACTCACCATCACCACTGTCCTGACCTCACTTCAAGCCATTTCCACATGTTTGGGACGTTAAAGGAGTTCCTGGGAGTCCAGGGTTTCAGGCAGTCTGAGAAAACGATCTACCCTGATGGCATTCAAGCACTAGTGAAATGCTGGTGCATTGGAGTAGCAGGGGAATATATGGAGAAAAATAAGGAGAATTTTTGTTATTCTACAGAATCAAAAATCACGGTTTGACTTGAACAACCCTGTATTATGTTCTCACCATTTCAGGTTTTTCATCTGCCATACCACAAGGCGCTTCATCTCAATAAAATAGCCGAGTGCAAACTGCAATGAAATGCAATTTAATGCAGATGATGTATACAGATACACAAACAGCAACGTAAAAGGGACAGAACACATGCAGTAGTAGTATTACAGTCAAATCGTACATCGTTATGGGTAGTGATATAGATGATGTGCTCTTTCGAGACAGTGCTCTCTCTTTATTAAAAAATTACATCAGTCCAAGCTTGTTCAAAAGCAGTATTTTATGGACAGCATGAGGCAATGCTAAGGCAATGTGAGACCAGCCTTAGTTGATCTGTACCAACTCTGGGTCTTTGATTTGCTTTTCATTTTGAATATATTTTTATAGCAATCATCGAGATATAAATAAATAAATGAATAAATAAATTTTTTTTGACTAATTCGTCTTGCCTGTTTTCCCCTTGTTTGCAGAAGAGGACTGCGTGAACTGCACTGACGAGTGCCGGGTCCTGGGTCACTCAGACCGCTGCTGGATGCCACAGTTCCCGGCACCAGGCATGGCACAGGCTGAGGGTCTCGACTACCGCACAAACCTGTTCGTACCGGCAGGAATGGAGGCTGTGGCAACCGAGCCAGAAAACTATGAGGCAACGGGGAACACCAGCGGCAAGAAAACCTTCTGCACTTTTGGGAAAGAGCGACGCGAGCA
Source organism: Clarias pachynema (assembly GCA_030014365.1). Taxonomy (NCBI): domain Eukaryota; kingdom Metazoa; phylum Chordata; class Actinopteri; order Siluriformes; family Clariidae; genus Clarias; species Clarias pachynema. The sequence continues at coordinate 4,238,617 of JAQMYL010000007.1, read as the reverse complement.
CTCTGTCCTGGTCGCCAACGTCAAGCCCTACCTCAAGGGTAAGCGTGCTCTCAGCCCGCTGCTCCAGGAAGTGCCCTCAGCCTCATGCAGCCCTACCAAGGGAACCAAAGGCGTAGCAGACGGAGCCGAGGTCAATCCCAGCACCAGCCACTACGAAGGATCCAACGGACTATACACGTCTCCTGGAAAGCAGGGCAGAGATCAGGGTTACTGCGCGCTAGCCGCATCGGATCCCGTAGCCAAAGTGCTGTTGGAGGCACGCTCGCGTATCAGCCAGGAAACGGCTAACGAGCCGGACGGAGCGCTGGAGCACGGAGGAGGAGAGCCGAGCCGAGGAGGCATGGACGCCGAGCAGGTGGTCAGAGACATTGATAAACTTCTGCAGGACTGCCGAGGCAACGAGGCTACGGTGGTGAGGAAGTAAACAGACTGATGAAATAAAAAAAAGAAGACAAAACTGTGAAAGAGGGCGAAAGTCTGTGAGATAAGAAACACTCTCAAAGAGTGAGGTGCTCGTGCAGTTTGGTAAAGTTGGAAAGAAAAACTTATCTAAAAAAAAATAATAATGAATAAGCCAGGTTTTCTGGACGCCATGTTGTGTTTTTGTGGGGGAGGGGATTCTTAGGGAGATTCAGAAGTTGCTGTTTCTGGCTTCTTAGCAAGCTTTTTTTTCTTCAAGTGCCCACCAGCTGTAAACTTTCTTTCTGACTCGGAACGCCACAAACCGCAAGGACACGCAAAGGATTCTGACAATCGCGACGTAGAAACGTTGAACACTCCAAATCGCGCGGTTGGCTCTGATCGAGGCCGAAATCGAACCGCGACCGTCTCTTTATTTTCTTTTTTCTTTTTTCCTGACTTTGTAATATCATTGTATGAAATCCTGAATAATCTCTGATTATCTCTGATCTATAGGGAGGGGAGGGCGGGTCAGGGGGATGGGGGGAAGGGGTGGTAACCCGGGGTGCTTATTTACGAAACGTTACCATTCCTTCACTCACCATTTCTATTCGTCATACGTGTAAAGCTGTGTTTCCTCCTCCCATATATACGTGTATATGGAACATTCCAGATTGGTGAAACTGTTACTCTTTTTCCTCATCGGTCCTTTGTGTGAACACTGTCTTCAGCTGTCTTCTACTCGTCACTTCTTTTTTTTTTTTAAAGAAAAAAAAAAAAAGTGACCTTCCACTTTGTCCTAAGGCAATCATAATTATGTATATTAGGGACAGATTTCCTCGACTGTGAAACGAAACAAAACAAAAAATCTATATAAATATATAGATAATACATATATATAAATATATACATATATGAACTTATGTATAGTGTCCAGATATTAACAAAAATATTTATACCTTTTCTAAAAAAAAAAAAAGAAAAAATGCTGAAAACGCAGTTGTTAATGATATTTATTACGCTGCAAAGGTTTGAATTCCAACGTCGAAGGAAAAGAAAAAGAAAAACACACACAAAAAAAAAGGAAACGTCCCTTCACATTTGTCACTTACTCGCAATATCATTTAATGTGCGAAATGTATCCGATTAATGTGTTTACATTGAAATGACATATTTTTACTGATTTTGTTTAATTCTTTTTGTTCCCTTGCAATCTCTGTGCATATGAGCCAAATTGTTACGTGTACAAGAGCTATATTGTGTATTTTATTAAATTAATATATAGTTGTGTTGCAATATACATGGGCTTATATTGTATTTGGCAACTGTTGCCTTAGTAGCCGTCAAACTCTGTGAGTTTCCTTTGCTGTTGTTTTTTATTCTTTATTTGCTTCTTCATCGTCTTTTCCCTGTGTCTCTGCTCTTAACGAGCGACCGTACACCCGGGCACACTGGCAGGGGGCGGGGCTTGTTTGTTTCGTTCAAGCAAACTCCTTCGCTTTAACTCGGCCCAGGTTTGTTCAGCCAGCACATTTCTATCAAAAAACAAAAAGCAAAACAAAAAATAAGAAATGAAACACAACCTACTACAGTTTAATTACTTTTTTTTTTTTTCCTTTTGCAATGCTGAGAAACTTACAGGGCAGCTATTTTTTTATTCTGACAAGTCCTTGTCGTTTGGATCTTTCTTTTTCTTTCAAATCAAAGCCTGCCATTCATAACTCAGCGTGGAGTCCCTGGCTAACATTCTGTGATACTGCCTTACTCAGCCGGAAAGCTCGCATTGTTACTGTAGTGCACTCGACTACAAAGAGGACGTGGGATTTCTTCAGAATGTGCCGTCTTGTTTTGTATATAAGGACTCTGTGTATCCGCTTCATACAATATATACGTCCGCGTTTTCATTATCGCGTGCCCGTCGAAAAATGCCCGCAAAAGATTCGGCGCAGGTTCTTCCTCCTGGACTGCGCGACACTCGATAACTCGACGTCCTTTGTTTTGTTTATTTTTCAATTCCTCCTTACCTTTGATGTATTTTTCCCCTCTACATCGCGGAATTCAGTTCAAACCACACATTAACATCAGGTCTGCAGTTCGAGTTCAAGAAAAGAAAAAGAAATTGATTCAGGAGAAGTGGTCCTAAAACGGTCACCTGAGGAACACCATAAACAATACTGTGTTTTAATTTTATAATAATAATAAATAAATAAAAATCCTGCATATTCCCAGGCAGACAAATTGCAGCACTTCATTGCATATTTATTGCTTTATATATTTATTTCTCTTCCAGGAAACCTTTCGTTCTCTTTTTGTTTTGTTTCTCCTTCTCTTTTTTCTCCACCCAGGTGCAGAGATACAAGTTCAAGTTTGGCTTCGGGAAGAAAACTAAACTTTGTGTTGGTTTCTAATTATTAGGGTTTTTTTTTTTTCCTGCTCCAACACAGTAGTGACAAGTCTGATATTTTTGACACCCTCGACATAACCTCGACGGATAATGAAAGGCATCGCGCCGGCTCGCACTCGGAGCTCGGAGAGGCATCTGACATGAGAGCGGTGCGACGTCGTGCGCTCCCTTTCATTTAAGAGAACAAAACACTCACGAGACGTCGATGATCTTATGCGCGCTTTAACCCAAAGCCAGACAGATAGAAATAATTTTCTGTTTGTCATTTGTCTCAGTTTGCTCATTTCCCCCCCTGCTCTATTCACTCCGAGTTTGCTCATTTCTCACGGCTTGCAAAGATCTGCGTGCGTGCTGCGCTAGTGGTTTCCGTTCTGTGAGCGTCAGTGTGTGCCCTAAATTCGACCTAAACACTTACGACGGCACAACCGAACCCGAAGACCATCCTGACGTATCTCTCGCAAAGCCTGCTCAGGTCTCCTACTGAGGTAGGATGCATGGTTTATTAACCAGGCCTTGCGAGCTATTTGCTGTCTAATGGAGTAGAAGTTGCTGAGGTCAACACATACTTGGAGATCCAGCATAATGCAGTTGCGCCCTCATTATTGTCTAATTACACCGGCTAGGCATGGAGTGGGATTGATCGCTGCATTAGTCAGACCGGAGTGGGGGGTATGTTTGGCCATCGGAGTCTGCCGGCTTTAACGTGTAAAGTGAATGAAGTTCATTTTTAAAAACATCCTACCAGTTCTACCAATGCCAGAGAATCTTTTCCTGACCACACACCCACACACACACACACACACACACACACACGGTCGTACACAGATGGATCTACCATACGCTGGGCAAAAGAAACGAGGCACACATTGTATGGATAAGCTCAACTGCTATTGTCTAAGGCTGTGTTCTATGTGATCTGAAAAGAAAAAAGAAAAAAAAGAATAAAAAGCTAATTAATACATTTAATATACACGGCTCCTGATTGTGTCTTACATGCATTATGCATTAGCCCTGACGTATACGCTATATGCATAAGTCTACATGCCTCCAGTATTGTCACAACATTCTTATTAAAAGATAACGAGCACGTTACGTAAAACGCGAGCACTTTATCCGAAGCGCTTCCTCGCCGAGCACAATAAACTCGTCCGCATTGTACTTGCCGGAGAACATCTATAAATAACTTCTAAAACGTATATGTTTCCCCGTCTCTATGTTTGCTGTTGCTCCAGCTTGAAGGAATCTTTATTTTATCTCTGCACGCAGATGATATCTTAGCTTTAGGCTAATGAGCCCTAATTTATCTCATTAGTTCACATTCCCAACACGCAGGGAGATTAAAGCGGCAAGCTAGCTGAAGGGCACGAGCCAGCTTGATAGTCGGGCAAGCAGGCTTCGGAGTGTACAGAAAGCGCTTTCTGAGCGCTGGCGCAGCTCCTTCAGGCTTGGAGCCAAGCAGCCTTTGGGCAGATTTTCAGCGCTTCATGAAATATGACAGATGAGCAACTTTATTTGAATAGCCTCGCACGTTGGTGAATACAGTGCCTAGCAAAACACAACATTTTTGCTTTCCAAATGACCCAGAAAGTTATCAGGCGACTGCCACGCTAGGATGGAAGCAGAAAGTGGCAGACTGACCGACTCTTGTCATATTTACTGCTTTCAAGTAAAGCTGTGGCTGTGTCACTGTGACCAGGAATGAGAAAAGAGAAGACTGAATAATATCCGAAAATTATCATCAGCACTCGCCCATCAGTCAGCAGAGACGAATACAGAAAGGATGAACATCAGCTGCTAGCTTGCGTAGTCTAACATGCTCACTTAAAATCCAAAACTAGCTACAATGTTAAAAAAAAAATAAAAATTGTGAATTTACAATATAACAGCAATATTTAACTGTAGACCCACCGTAATCTACTGTATAGCACCGACTGGCCAGAAGAACAGAAGTCAACATTTTAAAAGGGTAAAATCATCACCTTACGTCAAGCAAAGAAAACATTAAATGACCGGATTAGGGTTAATTCGCTGAGTGATGATGGGAGAATAATTATAAAGGTCTTGACAAAACAACATGCATGAGGAATCACAAAGGAGTTTTCATTTTCTGCAATGGAAAAGTACTCGAACTAGAAAGTAACGCTGTAATGTAACTGATTACAAAATTACTGTCATTAAAAAGTAATGTAATTAGTTACTTTGAAAAGTAACGTCCCCCAACACTGGTGATAAATAACATGCTTATTTGCAGTATAATAATGTTCAAAGGTCAAGAAGTCATTAATTTACTGTACTTACCCACGACAGACATGAACAGACAGACAACATCAGATGCTTCCCCGTTCTCTGTTATTGACAGCTATATACAGAGGTGGAAAGTAATGAATTACATTTACTCGCATTACTGTAATTGAGAAGATTTTTTGTGTACTTCTACTTTTTAAAGTAGTTTTTAAAATCTGTAATTTTACTTTTACTTAAGTATGTTTTGTT
>JAQMYL010000007.1:4207208-4224337 GCA_030014365.1 Clarias pachynema | reverse complement strand
TGCTTATTTTAGGGCACCGGCACCAATTTTTTTCTGTGGAAAAGCGCGGCACTGGTTCCAAAATTGGGAACCGGCACAGGAACCAGAGCAGTGGAAAAGGGGTATAGGGGTGTGCTGTGATGTCTGGGACTGGTACCTTTGCAGGAGATCCTTTGGGTGCTGGTTTACAGGGTCAAGTAACTTGTCTGTCCAGCATATCTAATTGGTGCTTGGTCAGATCTGCAGAGTTTGGGGGCTGAGTCGGCGGCCTTGCACTTTTAGCCTGCTTGGCTCCGTGCATGGCAGGCTGTAGTCCCTGAGTGTTCTGGTACCATTTTTTTGTGGTCAGAATTGACTGTTTTCTCTTCATGTTGTGCAGCATTGTTTTTTTCTTTGGGATGGCATTGTTTTTTGATTGCGTGATTGTTCCATTGACTGGCCTGTGGTCCCTGCGAGTATGGGTTGAGCCTTGAGTCCCCATGATCCTGCCACCAGTTTGCTACTGTATAGTTGGTGATAAGTGTTGGCCACTTCACCTGTCAGTGGGCTGAGCGGTGTATGTCGGAACAGTAATCCTCCTACTTTGGGTACACCATTTTGGGCAATACCTTTAAAATGTGGAGTAATGGTTTTTCAAGGTCCCCAGTTTTGTGTTGAAGATCTTTGTGCATTAGATACAGATTTTGTGCAAACGGTAGCCATAAGGCAAGCAACAGATGGTTTTTGATGAGGCTGGATCATGGGGGTACTGATTTTAATCTATGGCAATTTCTTATAATCCTGCTAAGTGTCTGTGCTCGTTGATAAAGTAGCGTGGGCGTGTTTGTTTTCCATTGAGATGTTGTGAAGTCCCATTACAAAATCATAGGCAGTAAAGTAAACTTTGTTATATATTATCAGACACCCAGCTACTGATTTGTGCACCTCTGTAGTATACCTTATGACAAATAACATCTTTTTTTTTTTTTTTTTTTTTTTAGAATTTATTGCTTTAGCCATGGTGGCTAGTCATTAGCGCTGTCACCTGAAACCTCCAGGGCTGGAGGTTTGAATCTCAATTGTGCATGTTCTCCCTGTACTTGGAGGAGTTCCTCTTTGTACTCCAGTTTAATCCAACAGTCCAAAGACCTTCTGAGTCTTAACCACAGAACATTGAAGGCTGACTGTAGGCTGCCTGTAGGGTGTGATTGGAATCATCCAGGGTAACTTTTCTGTTGGCACTTCCTTTGGCACATCATCCTGATTGACTGTTCCACTGGCACCCCATCTAGGGTAATTGTTCAATTGGCACCACATCTACAGCGACCTTTCAACTGGCAACCCATCCAGGGAGACTGTTCCCCCGGCACCCCATCCAGGGTATGTGTTTTAGTCACACTCCATCTAGAGTGATCGTTCAATTGGGACCACATTCAGAGTGACTGATTAGCACCCCATCCATATTTATTGTTCAACTGGCACCCCATCATGAGTGACTGTTCCACTAGCACCCCATCCTGGGTAATTGTTCCGTTGGCATCCTATCCAAGGTGGTTGTCTGAATGACAGTCCATCCATCGTGATTGTTTCATTGTTCATGAATCATCTTGGGTGAATGTTCCATTTGCGCTGCGTCTAGGGTGACTATTCCATTGGCACCCCATCTAAGGTGCCTGTTCCACTGACACCCATCCACGGTGACTGTCTTATTGGTGAGTGTCTTACTGGCACCCCATCCAGAGTAACCTTTCTATTGGCACCACATCCAGGGTGATTAATCAGTTGGCACCCCATCCAGGGTGACTGTTTTATTGGCACCCCATCCAGGGTGATTGTTCTGTTGGATTCAGGTTATACCATGGCTTGTGCCTTGAGTTCCCCGGAATCAGCACGAGGCCCCCTGCGATCCTTTTTAAATTATTATTATTATGTGGAATCACTAAGAGTATTATGCAGAGGAAGGAAGAAGTGAAAAAGTAAAGTGTAATGAAAAGTGTTCAAAGCAGTTCAGGTTTCTACAACTGACTACAACCAAACCTTTTATCCTCGATCTCCTAATCTTTATTCTCAGTCCTCCGATCTATAAATAAATCTATTCTTCTATTACTTGGCACTGGCAGGTGCTAATAAATAGGACATTCTGACTAGTTGAATCTACCTGTTAGCTGTCAGCTAGATGTGTTGTCAACAGCATGAATACTGAACCCGGTAGCAGTTAATAGGTTAAGGAAGGTTGGCATTAATCAGGCCACCTGTCTGGAAAGTGTCAGTGTCGACATGCTGGCCTTGGATACAGCTGTACACTGTTATGATTAGCCTGTCAGGCTGTTAGCAGAAGGCCACTGCTATTAGGCATATTTGGTGGCATGTTACAGGATGTAGTCTTGCTCTGGGATGACTCATGGACACCCTTTACACACACTCCCATGATTAGAAAGCCCACGAGGAACAAGGACGTCTCCTGAAAGAAAAAGAAATCGCTTCCTGTAATCATTTTCCATGCAAGACAAAAATCAATCGATACACTACTCTGTTCAGGAACCCGAGTATACGACCTGATCCGGATGATGTTTGGAAAGTCAAGTGCAGCTACTAGGCGTTGTGCATACTTATACCTATGGGGGAAAGGTGAAATGCAGCTTGGATAAGACGCAGAGGTGGAAGGAAAGTTTTTTTGCTTATAAGGAAACATGAGGCAAGTCCTTAGGATTTGCATAAGATCAGGGAAGGCAGATCTCTAAAGATCAGCCGGAAATGCCTGCTCCTCTGGTAATGGTGTGATATTGACTGACACGGGGGGGATCAATGAACGACGCTGTCATTAGCAGAGCCTAGCAATTGCAAAGTCATTCCTCTTTCAATGTTAAGTGTAGGGTAACCCCTGAGGCGTATACTCACACACTCACACACTCATCCACACTTATGTTCCCCTAGGGTAGGAAAGGAAGCATGCAAATCGGAGGCACGGAATCAAATTTAAATGAATACCTGCTGCATGTTTTGGCTGCTTTCTTTAAAACAACATAGAAATAAATAAAAAACCTTGTTGACACATGTGAAGCTCTTTGGGAGACTTTATCCAGAGATGTCTAATTAAGTTTGCTTTGTTATGAAGCACAAAGGCAAACAACAACACATGGTAATTACAGTCCTCCTTTCTCTTCTTCTTCTTCTTCTTCTTCTTTTTTTTTTTTTTTTTGGCTCAAGTGACCGTTTGTGAGGCCTTGACAGGATTTTAATTCGCTTTATCTTCGGAACACTGATGTAGCCGCCTCCGAACAGGCTGACACAGTGGCTGTCAGCCTCCGAGGAGACATTAGCCTGGCATGACACTGCTGACAGTGGCATGTCTTTGGTAATTAGAAGGAGACAACTACAAGCCGTATGCGTCAGAATACAGCGTTCGCCATGTGTAAAAAAAAAAAAAAGAAAGAAAACACACACGACGTGGTCTGACCGGATGATTTATTTTTATTTTTTTGCACACAAAGTCATGTGCAGTGCATAAAACGACACACTGCCTGGCAGTTGTCAAATATGAAAGCAGGTACTTGGTGTGTTGTCAGGCAACATGCTATCATCTTTTGGGAATACTGTAATGCTGTATTGTTGCATGAATTTCAGCTTGGCTTAATCAACACGGTGCTGTTGGACCATCACTCAGCTAAACCTTCATGCACGATGCCACTGTATACCACTGCCACCCCATACTCCAAACTGTAAAACCATGGATCATGTAAAAAATCTCTTTAAATGTATGGCACTTGGCAGATGTCCTTATCTAGTGCAACTTACATTTGAGCTCATTTTACATCTGAGCAGTTGAGAGTTAAGGTTCTTGCTCAAGGGCCAACAGCAGTAACTTGGTGGTGGGGTTTGAACCTGAGACCTTTCAGTAATCCAACACTGAGATACATTCAGAACACTGAGATACCCCTGTCCCATCCAACCTATGAGTCCTCCTACTGTAGATTTCCCCCCCTAATGTGACCTCATATAAGACAATCCTCCAAGGAGTGCAATGGTTAGAGGAATAAAAAATGCATAATCTGAGGCAACCTTATGGATGTTGAGATGATGTTGGTATTAAGCTGTTTTTGAAAGTTAGACGTACTTTGGGGAGGCACGTTGGTGTATTGGTTAGCATTGTTGCCGTGCACCTCCAGGGTCCATGTTCAATTCCCAGCCAGGCTCGATTACCATCTCTATGTGCATGGAGTTTGAATGTTCTCCCTGTACTTTTGGAGGTGGGTTTCCTCCAAGTATTCCGGTTTCCTCCCGCAGTCCAAAGATATGCATTTGCGTTCCCAAATTGCCCGTAGTGTGTGAATGAGTGTGTGACTGTGTGTGTGCCCTGTGATTGATTGGCATCCTGTCCAGGGTGTACCCCCTACTCCTGGGATAGGCTCCAGGCCCCCCGCGACCCTGAATACAGGATAAAGCGGTGTAGAAGATGACTGAGTGATGGAATGATGTAACAACAATGTTGAATGAATGCACCCCGAACACAATATTGCAAAAACAACTTCTGAACAATATTAACACCAAAATGATGTCCTGAATGGGACCCGAACTCCACTCGCTGCAGAACACTGCATGATTAACACTGGACCATGCTGTTGATGCTAGTAAATACAGATACATAACAATGAGCACCACAAACCAATACCAGACAAGAGCAATTTACAGAAATATTAAAGCCAAAAGGGGGGAAAAAACAATCCTGTTTAATGTCTAAGATCCTATTCTATGAAAGTGGATATGATGCAACATGGATGCTGTGCAAACACCATGTTACAGAAGAGAAATTTGGGAGCTAAGATGCAGATCACAGTTATATTTCTTAAAGAAAAAAGAAAAGTATAAGGGATCATTACAACACGTCACATGAGATACATGCAGTGTGCACGGGAAGCTGTTGTGCCCGTGTTAATGTCTGACCGGAATTCTAAACCCTGTTAGAAACTTGGGACTGTGTATGTGGTCGGATGTTGTGTGAATGGATGCTAATGGGTATAAATGCTCGTTGTTCTGGGGTTGTATTTGCAACATTGCAGTTGGATAGCTCATTTGATGTTATCTTACTGTCATTTTATAACTTTCAAAAACAATGTTGTCCAGAGTTGCTCCTAAAATCAAAGCAGCTCACACAGAGGAAATCCCAGCGTTGAACTGCCATCTAGAGTGTTTATAAAGGTAAAGTTGGACTCATGAACTCGAAAAACTTTGAAATAATCACTGGAGATTTTACTGTGCATCAGCTTTGAAATGCCTTTGAATTACAGCCATAGAGAAAGACAAAAAAATTAAAAAAAAATGTCAAACAGGGTAAACTTCTATGATTAGATCCAGAGACCTCTCAGGCTGCCAACTGTTAGAACCCGTCATTGACGGGTTAAGAGTTTTTAGAAGCAGTTAAAACGGTAAAATTAAAGATAATCTGATCATCTTTAATGTAATCAGTGATATTATTATTTCAGACAATGTACATGTCTGTCTTTCTTTTTGTCTTGCCAAACTTGTTAATATAAAGAAATAAAATTTTCTAAGGTCTTGCTTACGCCTTGTTTACGCTAAGTTGTACTTTTTTCGCCGTCAGCCAAATACATCCCTGTTCGATAATCAGAGAGTGAATCACAGATGAGAAATCAAAAAAGGTAGATCGGATAAAGATGAAGTTTTGTCTTAAAACAACTACAGTGCGTTAAAATTCACTTATACCATTTCAGTGCTGTTATTTCAGCGGTGAAAATATGAACTAATCCAAGTAAAAATATTCAGTTTAGTTTTTCTAATTAATATCTATTGGTGCAGGTGTTTGTTTACATTGAGACAGTAGCGCATTAGTAGCTTGTTTTAAAGTAGATTATTAAATCCGCTGCATAACTGTTCATAACATGGCTTTTACTCAACATTTTGATTTCACTTATGTTGCAGGGTAAACTACATGGCAGAAATCTAAGTACTGCAAAAGTTCCATCAAATTTTGTCCAACGGTTGATTTAAGACGCGCCCACAGTTTGACTCATGCGCAGTATGCTGTCAAAACTTCTGTTTTGTAACATGAAACGTGACGATATAATTGAAAGAGCGAGTTCTGACCAATGTACAGACAAAACCTTTCTTCTATTTTTATACAGTAGATCAGTTTAAATGACCACGATTTGCTCAGAATCATTATTTTGTACTTTGGATCAGGACTGGTAGGTTTGTATGCTAACTAAAGCAGATAGATAGACAAATTAATAATATTTTTCACTGTTTGTCAATAACAACCAAAACTGATATTGTGCATTAATTTAAAATATTGCAAATATTTACAAATAAGAGTATCTGAGTCTGTGTGAAGTACATGTTGCTTAGTTATGATGCTTGTTGTCTGCTTTTAGGTCTTGTTAATCATATGTAGGCCATAACGGATTACTAACTGTTATGATAGGAAATATCAACAATGTTGGAATATGATTATGTAAATATTTATTTGGAAAGGCAATGCGAATAAAACCCAAATGTAACGCATGCACAGGGGCCCATTGTGGAAAAGTTCCGCCAGTGTTCGCTGTATTAAAGCACTTTGTTGTTCGATTGTGGTTAAGTACTTTCCATGCATGCAATAGAACCTGCCAATAGGTTAGGAGATGCAAATAAAAGCACATCTCTAGAGCTTGATGATAAGACATAATATAGTGTAGATAAGCGTAGGTGTAATATTTAACCAAATCAGACAGACAAACTGTGGGGATCAGTTTCACTGGAAAGAAAAGTGAAAAACACATCAGGTTTGCATGGGAACTTTTTTTTTTTTTTTTTACTAAAAATGTTTAATTCATTGTAACGACAGACATTACATCACACCCTTACTTGCTGTTTTTATGTCTATCCATGAGTGCAGACTTCCATCTCTTCTACAACTCATAAACTTCCCACCTATCTTGAGCGAAAAAAGATACGGCCATAGGGTGATTAAGCCCTGCAAGACATTTCTGGAATGATTAGAGGGCAGGAAGGTTTTGAAAGCCCTCCCGATGCCAATGAAATGAAAACGAGTTGATGAGAAGGGCCAGCCTCAGTGGAGCTGCCATCAGCAGGACACAAACATACATCTGTGTACTAAACCACCAGGAAGTTCACTCTGTTGGCTAATAACAACACTGAATATTGCCTACCAACAGGGCTGAATTGACATTTGGGACATGGAGTCGTGCGAGTGTAAACGGAGTGGGAAAAGTAGCCTTTAATTTATGTTTTTAATATTGAATTGATGGAAAGGTGATTCAAATGGAGTTATGAAATTGTTTTTTTCCTTTATATATTAATGATCAGGTTGGTTGCCTAAAAACATTTGAGTTTTCATTATTTCTCATTTGACACCTTTAGCATAGTACTGATGTCAGAATGTCTGTTATTTAAAGCACCTGCTGTATTTATGATCATCTTGTTTGCCAAGTACACACTAGCAAATATGTACCTTTAAATCCGTGCCCGCTATGCACAACAGGGATTTTTGGTTGTCGAGATGTTGTGTTGACATTAATTCAGCAATGTTGATGATGTTGGTATTAGGTTGCTTTTAAAATCAGAACTACTTTGATGGAATGACATCGGAAATGTGTTGACAACATAACGTTGAACCTAACACAATACTGCAAAAACAACTTTATATTACAATATAACAATCTCAACACCAAACCAATGGCCTAAGTAGGACCAGAACTCCAGTCGGTGCAGTAAAAACAATGCTAGTAAAGGAGAGTAGATGACAACGAGCACCACAAACAACATCATTCAGTCTCTCACTCACCCATCATCTATACTGCTTTATTCTGTATACGGGGTCGTGGGGGGTCCTGGAGCCTATCCCAGGAAACTTAGTGCATGGGGTATCAATCCATCTCAGGGCACACACATACACACACTCACACACTCATTCACACATTACAGGTAATATGGGAACGGCAATTAGTCTAATCTGCATGTCTTTGGAGTGTGGGAGGAAACCAGAGCACCCAGAGGAAACCCATCAAGAACAGAGAGAACATGCAAACTCCATGCATCCAGACCCCGAGAGGAATCGAACCCGGGCTCTGGAGCTGCAAGGCGACTGTGCTAACCACTACGCCATTCCTGCCGCCCATAAAAACATCAATTTACCAAGATATTAAATAGGAAAGCAACCAGAAATTTAAAAAGAAAAACTGTTCCATGTCTGAGATCTGTTCTGTTCTGTGAAAGTGGATGTGATCCAGTTTGGATATTGTTTAAATAACATCTTACAGTAGAGTAATTTGTAAGCTGATATGCATCTCGCATTAGTATTTTCAAAAGAAAATGAAGCAGAGAGGTAACTTTACAACACTAATACCCCTATCTCACCTACGCGGTTTCGCGCGGTGGCCATAAGTACGGTTCATCATGATTCACCGCGAGTTTTTGGCGCTGTGAGTACGTTTCCATCTTTCCGCGGGAAAAATTAAACATGTTTAATTAAACATGTTTAATTTTTTTGCCGGTCCGCACGGAAGCTTGCGGTCCTTACAAAACTTTGCGGAACGCCAGCGGAATGTCGGCGGGCAATCGCGGTGCCTCACGGTGCCGAACTCCGCATCTCACCGTGAGTCAAACCGCATAGGTGAGATAGGGGTATAAGAGATGCATGACATGAGATACACACGTGTGTGGGAAGCTGTTGCGTCCGTCTCAATCTGAGATCGGAATTCTTAACCCTGTTAGAAACGTAAGGGACCATGGATCAGCATAAATGCTTCAAATAAAGGTTACAGTTTAGTTATTTTGAGGTTCAATTTGCAACGTTGTGTTTGTGTCATTCATTCAACGTTCAATTAATCCAAAACAAATAGTTTTGATAGCATGACGACTTGAAGAGTCCAGTCAATTAAATAATTTAAGTATCCATGTTGTTTGCCCCAAAATAAACAACTACCATGTTAGATACTGATCGACCTTTGGCAAAATCACAACAAAAACCAGAAAACTTTCAAAAAGTCACTTTCACTTGCACGTGGGACCTGGTACAGGTTATTTTAAGCATTTCACATATTCTCTGGAGTCCCAAGGATGTAATGACTTCTATGAGTTTTTATTGTTAAGATAGACAGAATTGAAACTATGCATCGAGCACCATTGCTACTCAGCTTCACGCTGTCTGATGATCTTGAAAAGTAGCTGGGAATAAACATGCATAAGTAATGCATGTAAAATTTAACATCAAAGCGTAATGAGAAGGAAACTTTTCAGGGTAAAGTAGTAAAGGTTTGTATTAAACCATAATTTAAAAGGATGAATGGAGTGGAAGCCATGAGGTGGATTCCTATAACACCAGATATCAAAGTTTGATGATTAGGTTTTATGCTAACACTTAGAATTTTATAGAATTTCATCTACACTGGATTGGATTAGCTGGAGTCCTCCATGTTAATGACTCCGTGTACGTTTATGTTCTCTTTTACTCTTTTTCCAATTTCCTTTTTAATTGCAGAATCGGTTCCATCACAGGTCCAGGGTATTAGACATCACAGTGCTAAATTTGTCCAATTCTAAGCAGACATAATGACAAATTTCACAACTTTTTATTTATCCTGAATGGTCTTTTAGTCATCAGGCCCACGCTGCCGTAAATAAACCACCACACGGTTCCAGATCCAATTTTGGAATCTAATGGAACGTCTTCTAAACGCTCGTGACTTCGGATCAAAATAAACGTGGCAGATGACAGTTCAGCCCATCTGTCATTAGCCGTTGATCTCACATGCGTGACGTCAAGATTGGGCTTTCGTTGTGTGACAGTTGGCACCCCCCACCACCACCATCACCAGCAGCACCTCACTCACACACCACACAATGTTTAAGCGTAAACATATTTACTATTTTAAATTGTGGGGAAGGTGGTAACGGGATTGTCAGTAGATCAGAGGGGTTCAGATATAATCTGGGAGGATAATCATTTAAGATCAGCCTAAAACCTGAAGGGGAAATCAACCTTAGAATTGGTACAGTTATCCTGTAGAGTGTCTCCGGCATGATCTGTTGTTCCAATACACTATGTCATAAAGATTATAATCATTAATGAACACTTGAATAAACACTTATTTTAACTGTATCGTGCCTAGAAGACATGATGCTGCATTAATATAATAAATATGGCTTAGCTGTTAGTGCTGTCGCCTTGCACCTCCAGGGTCTCGGTTCAATTTCCACCTCGGGTCTGAGTGCATGGAGTTTGCATGTTCTCCCCGTGCTTGGTGGGTTTCCTCCCACCGTCCAAAGACATGCAGATTAGGATAATTTGCGTTCCCAAAGTGATTGTAGTGTGTGAATGTGAGTGTATGTATGTGTGTGTGCTCTGCGATGGATTAGCACCCCATCCCTGGTGTACCCTACCTCGTGCCCTGAAGTCTCCTGGGATAGGCTTTGGTCTATAAGAGGTATAGACAATCATTGAGTGAGTGAGTGAGTCAGTGGTTTATTGCTTGGATATAAATTAGTGGCTTAGGTGGTTGATGCTCTGGTTTACTTATCAGAGAGTTGAGGGTTCAAGCCCTGCCACCACTAAGGTCACCATGGTTGAGACCTTAAGCAAGACCCTTAACCCTATGCCACATACACCACAGGCACCATCCCAAGCTTGGTTAGAAAATTGGAGGATTGTGAGGTGAAGGGCACCCGGGGTAAAACCTATGCCAGATTTTGTGGATCAAATGATCTGATGTCATTTGATCCACAAAAGAGACCTCTAGGAAAAAAGTGACAAAGCCCAAGCAAAAAAGTGATATAAATTCTGGATACGAAATTTAAAAGCCATTTATTTCTAGATTTTGGTCCCTAATGAGCAACCTGGAGATGATGGTGGCATGGAAAAACTCCCTGAGACAACATAAGGCAGAAACCTTGCGAGGAACCTTGAGGGGAACCCTACCTCTTTTATTTGAATGATACATGATAGCGTGGCCATAAGGATATCCCCTCTATGACTGTTCTATGAGCTTGAAAAGCCTTGTTGATCTTTAAACCTATAATTTTCATTTAAAATAAAAATTTTCGACATTTGTCACTTTTGCAAACTTGACATTCAGGACAAACGTTGTACTGTAGATGCTGGACCTTCACACCCCAATCCGTCTTTGACAATATGGACTTGGTCCCACTTTAACTACTTAAACAGCTTCCATTCTTCCGGGAGGAATTTTCACTAGATTTTATAATGTGGCTTTGGTGATTTGTGTTCAATCAGCTACCAATCAGCTAAAATGATGTCATTTTGAAAATGGACCAGGTGTGGCATGCAGTTGGTGGGGTTGAGTTCAGTCAGGGCTCTGTGCTGGACACTCTCATGTTCTTATACACCTTGGGAAAACAGTCCGCATGGAAGTCTCTTTTTGTACATGTGTCTTTGGTTAAGCCTTTTAGTCTGACTTGAAATAAATCTTAATCCTACAGAGCGTGAATGCTTGACATATGGGCGTCCACAAACCTTTGCCCTCCTAAGCATACAGTACATTTAAGGCTTGTGAAAATGAGCATTTAACCCTATAGCTGTTACACTTATCTTTCCGCTCTCCTTTTTTTCCAATCGATAGAGGTAAATCCAGGATCAGGATCGCGTTACGGGTTTCGGTTAAAGGTTCCATTTTAATGTTACCTTTATACTCCGGTCAAGGGCTCTTAGACCTATAAGTTAATCTCGAGCCGAGCTCAGATCCCATTATTATTATAAAAATAGTGGGCAAAGTAGTATCAAGGCAGCGTGAGAAACCACTAATCTCTGGCCAAGTGAAATCGGGATGGATAAATTGGATAGTATTTCTTCTCATGTCCAGTCTTGTTTGGGCCTGCCTGTAATCTTCCCTGAGTGACAGATGAACAGAGGAAGGATCAAGAGTGCTGCCAAATCTAGTGTCCTGCAGGCGGGCTCTGATGGGTTTACATGTGCTGTGCAGTAGCGTGGAACAGCGGAACAGAGTCTGTCCTTACCCGTGGTCAGTAGGTGTCACATGAGCGGAAAATTAATTAGCAAAAGGACAGGTTGTAATGGATCTCATGAGATTAAATAATAGACGTGGGTGGACGTGGAAATCCGCAGTGAAGTGAAAGATCTGGAGGGGTAGTGCATAATGCTGCGTTTCTCGTTTAATGCATCAAACGCAAATATTTCACATTCTGCCGTTGCAGGGACATTTTATCGGACAAATTAGCCGTCTCTTGAATTGCTCACCAGGTCGTGGAGGAACTCGTGATAAATCAGTCACTTCTCGGCGTTTACGTCCAGGAGTCGTTGCGATCATGTCATTGACTATTGAAAAAGATTTAAATAGATGTACAGTATTTGCTCATTAAGTGAAGCTTTTCCGTATAGATTGTATCTACTTCAGTGTCTCAAACCATCATTAATCAGACCAAGAGAAAAAGAGAGAAAGAGAGAGAGAAAGATTTTTCCAACCCAGATGGCAGGCCATGTTGCATTTGAACCATTAAATTTGCAGGGTTTATGCCCATGCCATGGGTGGCGAGGCTGCAGCTGGTGTGTGTGTGTGTGTGTGTGTGTGTGTGTGTGTGTACGCATGTGTGCGTGGATTCTGGACCACGACAAAGGCGGATGCTCATACACAGAAATACTGGAGCATAAAATTAGAGGAGGGCAGTGTGCATGTCTGTTCTGCTTCTCTCAGACAAACAGACAAAGGAAACATGAGAGACAATGAAATATTTAACATTTCACGATAACAGACCCTGTGTTATCTGATCATTCAAAAAAACAAAACAAAACAAAACAAAAAACATTGCATTTCAGACCCTATCCACGTGGGCTCGGTCGTTTAATTCAGAGTGCGTCTCGGAAACCGACGGAGCATGATCAGATTGGAAAGCACTTTTGTATTAATTGTATTGTGCGGCAGTCACGCTTGCCTGCTAGCGTTATTTGTCTTTGAGAATCCAGCCAGTGTTTGGCAATTCATAAGGGAGACATGCACCTCTTGTACTTCCTTTGCTGATTCCTTCTTCCTCTATGCTGCTCAGAACGAGACCTGCGGAATATCGAGGACGTATCTTGATGTTCCCGGGTCTGTATGTACCATATGATAGGCGTGATTGCGAACATGGAGGTTGCGGTTCCACAGGTCGGGGGATGTTAGAGGAGAGAGCCTGTGTGCCGTCTGGACCGGATCACGCGTTGCATTTTAAACAACTCTATGGCGGGAGAGGGGGTGGCGTTTGTCAGATAGGGCAGGTTCTGTCTAGCTAATATAAAGAAGAGCACTCTGCATTGTGTCTCCGAACACGCCGAGGTCATAAATACTTCAGAGTGGGGTTTTGTCATTCCACAGCTCTGGATCAACACCCCCCGCCCCAACACACATATACACATACACACACTCACTCCACCGTCTGAGACACCAGCACTTTGGCAATATGCCTTTCAGCTATACACGCACGGACAGCACTATATATCATGATGTATCGTCGTAAATGTTTAAACGCCCGTGCCGCTAAGCCAACGGAATTGCAGCTTAATGTGTTACCTTACAAGACGTGCAACGGGAATGGTTCGGCTACGTTTGGAATGAGATTGATCGTATTTCAGCCATGAGGCGTTGGATGGGCGTGAATCGTGTGCCACCGGGACCGGGTGCATAATTCAGGCCGTTTGGAATGTTGACAGAGCGAGCTTTCAGACGAGGGTGTATATCACGAGACGGACGTTATGTTTGCTTCAAGTTTCAGGGACAGGGTGAAATTCTCCTTCGTCGAACCTGGCTGCGATACACCTAACAAGCTTAGTGCGGAGCCTGACTACTTTCGAGCTTCGATAAAGCTCACAAGAGTGAGTTTGAACCTGTTAGTTGTTGGATGCTGAACGTTTTTTTTTTTTTTTTTTTTACACTTGTTTAAATAGCAGCTTCAACGTAAGCCAGCTTATGGACTTATATGGAAGTTAAAAACCAAAAAATAAAACATTATGCTTTTCCAAACTTGCCATTTGCATAAGCACCTTGATTAACACAGTTGAATGAATGCAGCGGCGAGAGTGCAGCTTGGTTACGCTTAAAGAAGTGCACTTGTCACATTAGGGAGCATTACACGTGTCGGTGTCATTGAGCAGCGAAGAAATAAAAAGTGAAGAAGAAAAAAAGACAAGTAAGAACGCAGTTCGAAAGTGATGAAAAAAGAAAGAAAGGAAGAAAGAACTAACACATTAAAGCAAGACACATGAATAAGCATCAGACGGGAAACTGATTGCTGATGAGATAGCAGGGAAATTGGGAAAATGCGACGAGATTAGCGAGTACGGGGGAGAAATGATACATTAATTCAGAAGGAAAATGACAAATTGGAAAGAGAGAGAGAGTAAATGAATTGAATAAAAGAGAGAAAGGTCACAGTTACCATATGCCTACTGGCTCGCCTAGTGCCCCGAGTGGGCTTTTCTGCATAGGCTATTTTACACCTCCTACACACTCACGCGAAAAAAAAAATAAAATAAAAAAACACTTGCGCAGAGGTCACTTTGCTTTACATTCAGCTAGACTAAACCGTACCGTGATTATACAGCTATTCTTTGATAGACACTACATGGTCAGGAGCATGCGAGAGCAAGGGCGTAGGGTTCGAATGTTTTCATAAAAACACACCAGCTTTAGCGTAAACGCAACAGACGTTTTGACCAGACGATCAACGACGACGGACGATAAGTGAAAACGTGTTTCGCCGGCCAAAACCGGGGCGTCTTTTCAACGGATACGGAACACAAAACCACATCAGGGCCGTGAGTCAGAGACCGAGAACGTAACCCAAGCCGGCAATTTCACAACAGTTTACTGAAAAGAAAACGTGCCAAAAGGAGGAAAAAAAACAACAACAACAACAACTGATTTCCTCTCAGTGCCAACTCACTGCCAATGCGGTGCCCTGGTGTGGACATAAAGAACCTTTTGTGAACCTGGCTAGCATCGTCCTCCTTTCTACAGCGTGGATCAAGGTCAATTGGATGAGGCTGCTGTTCTGGGATGCTTTGACATCAGTTTGACTAGCATTCTCACCTTCCCGGACAAGGTCGTTGACGAGTTTTTTTGCCATAATCGACAGAACTGAATACATTCCGATTGTGCGCTCAGCTCTGCCTATATAAAGATTCCCTCAGCATACAGTATGTCCTCCTCTTGCTGCCTTTTGACCTGTCCAGCCACAGCTTATAATAATTTTTGTGTTCTGCCTGTACCTTGTTTTTTTTTTTTTTAGTCCTGACAGGTGTTTAGATAAAACACTATGTGCAGGGTAGTATACAGGGATTTCAGTATATATGGATTTCTGTCCCTTATCAAGGTATAAGAAAATCGGGGGGGAAAAGAAAGAAAATGAAAATACATACGGTAGCACTTGATTTATTCTGCTCACCTTTCTGTTTAGTCATGGATAAACAGTAGTGTGTGTATATGGCACAACATAAAGCCAGTACAAATGCCTGAAGACAGACAAATAACTCCCAAGTACCCTAACATTTTGGTGACTTTTACTCAAAGATGTTGCTTGAATCTAGATTTATGAGAGTGCCTCGCAAGCCTCGGGCAGCAAATTGCTTTGCCAATGTGCAAAATTCACGCCTTTTCCCCAATACCAGTGTAGGACCGCTAAGTACCGGCTCTCGAACACAACGGTACTCGAATGCAAGAAAGTTGCGGAATGTGACACTACATTGTTTGCATATTCCTTCTAGGTCACAAGGATCTATTCATAGCCCCACCCCGACTGCGGTAGGTTAATGACTGACAGACGTCTTGGCTCCTCTTTAACCCATTGTCCCTTGTGTTCTGTAGGAGGGCATCCGGGCGTGTGGCACATGCCACATGTGAGGATTTCAGGGGCAGATGCCAGCCACATTAGCAGGAACAGCTGGGGCAGGTTGGTAAAGGCCCTCTCCGGATCGACCTTGATGGAGAAGTGTAATGGCAGCTGGCCCAAATCAGTTTTTTTTTTTTTTTTTCTCCCTCTCATTCTTATGTGGAAACTTGCAACACCACTCGGTATAAGAAGACCCCGCGCATGTCGTAATGCTCTTACTGAACCTGGTATTACAAAATAAATTGCCTGGCAAACAAAATGCCTGTGCTTTCAATAAGTATAGGCAGTTATGGGTATTCGGTCTTTTAAGAGTGTGGAGTCTGGCATGCTCTCTCCGTGCCTGTGAGTTCCCCTGATAATCTCCCACCTCCTGAAAGCACGCCTTTGCATCGACTGCCTATGCTAAATGGCCCCCGGGGTGACTGAGCGTCTAAGTGTGTGTAGTTCGTATAGCAGACTGCTATCTCTGCGGGAAGCGTTCCTAAGATCGGCTCCGGATCCACTGTAGCCCTGACCAGGATAGTATCTTTACCATCAACAGCATTGACAAGGCACTCCCAACTCTTCTCTCCCCCAAATAGGCTTCGTCTTGTTAAAAGACTTCTGTTTCATCGGGTTTTACCAAGAACATTTAAATTTCCCCAAAGACAAGCCAAGAAATCATTATTGCTCTAAAATTAACCTTAACCCTTTAACAAGCATCACTTTGCAATTTTTTATATCCTTGGGGAAATAATAGAAAGAATCACTCCGTATTTATTTTTTAACAGACCCCAGTGTAGGCCTCGTCCAAATGGTTTAAATGTTACTTCGTGGTAAAGGTATCAATCTACAGTACCTACAGTGTACAATGTGTACAGTGCTAACTGCTAATGGTCAAAGTCTGTGTTAACTTTGTACTGATATCTTAAGAGGAAACATAATGCTACATAATGCTACAATATTATTATTATTATTATTATTATTATTATTATTATTATTATAGCATAACTCAACCACATGGTAGAGATGACTCAGTCAGGTTCAATTCAACACAATTCAATGTGCTCTACCAAAACGTTGAGGAGAATGTTAAAAGGGTTAAAGTATATTTATTTTTTAGAAGAAAGACAGGATTATTATAATGTAGCATCATAATTTAGCAAAATACAAATGGGGTCTCCAGAAAAGTATATACATATCAACATGAAAAAAAATTATGCCTCTGCTCTTATGGTCATGTATTTTGTGTGGTGGTTCAACAGTTCATTCATTCATTCATCTTCTATACCGCTTTATCCTGTATTCAGGGTCGCGGGGGGCCTGGAGCCTATCCCAGG
>JAQMYL010000007.1:4159003-4172184 GCA_030014365.1 Clarias pachynema | reverse complement strand
AGCCTTTTTTCCTCAAAATTTTTGACTAAATGGTTCCTCAAATTAAGCCTAAAAATTGCACTCATTTCCTTAAAAAATAGGTAAAATTTATTTATTTATTTTATTAGTGAAATGTTCTCAATATATTATAAGAGACACAGAATTTTTTTAAATGAAATATGCACATTATTTTTAATGATTACATAAATTTTTTAAATGAAAATTACAAGCCTCATGATTAATTTTTTTACAGTGTAGGCTTACTCTCAGCCTTATTAACATGTAGGGCTCTCCCAATTTTTATTTCCATCTCCTGGGGTAAATTCTCTTTTTTTTCTCAAAAGTTTACTAATTTTTTTTGTTTGTTTGTTTGTTTGTTTACAAAATTTTACTAATTTACTATATGAAACTGGTTAATGAGACCTAGAAAGTGTTAATGCACCATGAAACTCCTGGGCCAATACAAAAAAATGGGGAAAGGACAAAAACAGCATATAGACACACACTGGAGACCTGATAAGATCTAAATGTCTTGAAATAACATGACAATGTTGAGAACAGTTGCCTTTATAATACTTCACTATTAGGGATAATTTTGTGGATATATGTGCATACAGTAGGATATCCATTTGAAGTCATTTTGCTTTGTTCTTTTTCTGTAGCAGTGATGTACTGTACCTTATGTATTTTTTAACTTGGTTCACAGATCCTGAAACCTGATGCAAGTTCAAAGAGCTTACTTCCCCGTTCCTTCATGGTAAACATTCTTTTCTATTTCTTCTATTTATTCGTCCATTCAGTTTAACAAGCCTTGTCCTTACTTTATTAAATCAGACCAGACATGCTATTATTTTGATTCTTTTTTTAAAGAAAAAAATCTACAAAAAGTCTGTGAAAACACTTTCCCCATTTCCCTAAAGAAGCAGTTTTCACATAAATCATTTGCATACTGTAAATGCTACAGGATGTGCTGCAGAAGCCATGCTGGACAATGGGTAAAAAATTTCGTGTGCTTGTTTCTTGTGCAATCTGCAAATGTATTTTGCTGGTTGCACATCAGGACTGCGTCTGCTAGATGATGACCTCCTGTTATGTTTGGACTCCTCTTTGGACATTTGGCCCATTAAGATGCTGGGTGTTTCTGAAGACATGGCCACACCCCCTGACAATAGCAGCATTTACAGTACATGGGCACTAATAATCCATTAATAATCTGGATTATAAAATGTGTCATGTAAACACCCAATCCGGCCTAATTTTTTTAAATTAAATTAGAGGTGTGGTGTAAACCATTGGTAATCCATTTCGGTAAGTCAATATTACCCTGTTAAATCCTTTTCTCTCTTATTAAAATAAATATACTGTTTATGTGCATGTTTGCCCCACATGGGGTAACATTTGGTAAAGTGACGGGTTTTCCACGAAGGCAAGTTTGCTTCAGACTTTCACATACTGGCTCATTGGCCCACATTTCACACACAATAACACTGTAACCAATCACAAATGTATCAATTAAAACGCAGAAGGTAGATTTAACAGTACAAAAAAAAAAACCTTAAGCCCTAATCTAACCTCAAAGTTGGAGAAAACTCACCACCATCTTCTTGCTCTGTTATTTTCCAGCAGATTAAACACTCCACAGCAGGCAGAACCGCTGAAATGCTTTGAGCATGTAAACTCAGATCTTATCAGATCAGCGTCCATGTAAACAGTTAAGTAAGACAGAAGGAAGAAATATTGCTTGTGTAAACATAACTAGTGTCACATTGGGACACACCAAGCTGACTAAAATGAGATTTGGAATCGATCACATATACTAGTAGAAAGTTTATAAGGTTTACATGGCGTGGTGTTTCCTGTAGGACCACAAGACCCAACAGATGTGTTTGTACATTGCCATTATATCCAAAATCTCAAGGTTGAGAAAGTTTAAAGTGGTTTGAATGCTTATATAATGAAAGTCTCCAAGATGAGACCAAGATCAAGCTCATCGTAGATGGTAGTCAGTTTACAGGGGCAGTGGTGGCTCAGGCAGGTGAGGTTCTGTGGTGCTAATCGGATGGTTGGGGGTTCAAGCCATGTCACCGCCAGGTCACCACTGTTGGGTCCTTGATTATGACCTTTAACCCTACAACCCAGAGCTGTAACAGGAAGGGCATTGATCATAAAACACGTGCCAGATCTTGTTCCTCAAATGATCAAATATGGCGATCCCTATGATATAAAGGACAAAGCCTAAGAGAGAGAGAGAGAAGAGAGAGAAAAGATACAGTATACAGCTACTGGGTTGTTTCAAGCATCTAATGCAACAATCTACAGCTCTTCTGCAGTCTTTGATTGTCTCAGTTATTCTCCTTCTCCAGGTTAATTTTCTGTAACCTTCAAGTCTCTTTTGCAAAATTTTAACTTGCTGCTTTTTGTTTATTACCAAAACAACAGAATTGAAATACAGCAAAGATTAAAAGGAAGAAATCCGACCCCTATGGAATTTTCTGGAATTGGGTTTGGATCTGGAACTTCCTGGACACAGCCTCCTGTGACCACAGAGGGACCAACAGAAGTGTTCTGCTTTGTAGTTGGGCTGTTGTGATGATGGTTCCAGAGCATCTGTGCTTTCTGGGCAAATAGCTGAAAGGGCTCTGTGTGGGTTTTTACATTTTTTTTTATTTCATTTCACTCCATTATTTAGTCAAAAAGATTTTTTGTGTGCGTGTGTGTGTATGTGGAAGGTACAATGTGCACACGGCGTACCTTCAGATCCATCTGGGATTGCCAGAAGTTGAAGTTGTTGAGCAGCCAATGGATGTCCAGTGAATCCTGTTTTTTTTTTCCCCCCAAGAGCACAAAACCTAAGAACCCCAGAACAGCTCGCTTTCCCACTTGCTGTTCCACTTCGGATGAAGCAAGGCTACAGTGGAGGGCATTGAACACTACACATCTCACCAGAGTGATGCAGCATTATCACTTCATCTGCTCTGGCTCTTAAACACCCATTGGAAGGAAATGAAGATGTTGCGAGGTTTATAAATATATCAGAGTTAAAATTCATTTGAGTGAGGTCACAAATTGATAATTGACTCTTATTCTGTTCAGCCTAAGGCTCGATATGCCCTAGTTTTTCTTTTCTTTCCACCCATCTTCGATGTGCCCTATACCAAGACCTCTATTTTGCAGAAGGAGGTTATCGAACATGGTTGCCCCTTCCCTTGACCCCTTGGGAATATTAAAGAGTAAAGAGTGCTCTATTTCTGATTGCTCCTTTATATATGTAGGTCTAGGTGATTAAAAATGATACCTCATAACCACCACAGTGTTTCCTAATTGAGATGTCACAAGCCTTTTTTTTTTCTTTTTTCATTTTTTCATTTATCACTTCCTTCCTTTTGTTCTTGATTCTGGTATCAGCGCTTAGACTTCCAACTACCGGCATCATTTGCAAAATAAATGTCATGCCGAGACGTTGAGAACAAACACACGGAGAAGGCTAATCCTTCTTTCTCCTTTCTCAATTTCATCCTCTCCTCCCTACCTCTGCTGCTCCGCATCTCATGGGCTTTCTACATATAACCTAAATCCTTCACTGCGCTTGAAAAATGGCTGACTGAGCCCACCCCAAGAGAGCCGCGCAAGAAAAATGTCGGCCTGGCCCACGCCGGCGTCAGTTTACTTATTAAATGTGAGATTTCCTGCCTGCATTTCTCAACCTTCTCACTTTCTCATAAACACACTCCCGTCACGTCCCTGAGGCCAAATGTCAGTTCCCGAGAGCTTAGAGTTAGGCTAGATAAATCGGAATATATTTGCTTCGTTGCTATCAACAAACAGAAACGTTGCCAGACAATAGTTGGGGACAAAGACGACTTTTCGCATCGCCATAAATCATAAGATAAGTACGATAGTGTATAATAGTGATATTATTAATGAATAAACACTAATGCTGAACTCAGCACAGACATTTACCCATGTTCAGGATCAAACCAGGAACCCTGGAGTTGTGAGGCAGCAACACTACATGCTGCCCCACTGTGCCGCCTATTTGCAAAGCTAACAGAGATAATAAACTTGAAATTACTGGGAAAAAGATGCAGACTGAGCGCTAAGTTATTAGCTAATATCATCAGCCTTTTTTCCTCTTTTTTTCCTTAGACAAAACATGTACAGAGCTTTCATTCTGATTTCCAGAGTCGTAGTCAGCCTGACAGTAAAAGACGCAGATGTAGAGATAGTGGCACTATGGAGAACCACTTCAGCGGAGGAGGAGCCGGAAAATGGGGTGATTGAAAGGAATACTGCATGAAAAAGAGCATGGAAAATCTAGTGAATGTAGGAGAAAGGCACACGAGGAGCAGACAGGTGATTAATGAGTGCGAGAAAAAGAGAGGAAATTGAAAAGAAGTTAGAGATTTGAGGGGCTGGAGATATTTTAGAATAAGGCGATTTATCTGCGCTAATCCTCATTCCAATTACCACCTGCTGTTCTCCGAAAATCCAAAATCCACCCACCTGTGGCATGCCGGGGAGTAGACTCTATACTAACAGGCATGTCCCTGTAACCATTAATCCTTGTCTTCTATCATTATACTAGAGGTCAAAAGGCATGGTGATGATAAGCGTTCGGAGGCCACTCGCTCTCCTCCCCTCGTTCCTCTTCTTTTTTTAATTTCCTTCTCATCTTTCTTTCCTGAGCGCTGCCGCGTATTCCCAGGTTTGCAGTCAATTATGCACAGATGGTCGGTTTCCAGCAGGAAGAGAGAGGGTCGAGAGTGCCAATGTCCAAGGCGGAGCGAAACACAGACGAGACAGGAGAAACAACACTGCTGGGACACTCGCAGACGATCTCGGAGATGGAGGAAGCTTGAAAACTGGAGAGATAGATCGAGGAAAAGGAGAGTTCTGGGACATAGTGACATATTTTGCAATAGTCAGATTTCTCATGACTCTAATCTTCTAATCCTGTTCAGCAGTAATCTTAATATCCAGTGTCACTAAAATGACACTCTCAAGATTTCTTCTCAAGGTTTGTTTCGCATGACTTCTCAGGGGGTTTTTCCTTGCCATGTTCACTTCTCGCTTGCTTATTATGGGATAAAATGAAGTTGTTGTTGTTGCTGCTACTGTTAAGTGATTGCCACAGCATGTTTGGCATGGCATGGGTTTTTACACCCTTTCTGATGCAATCATCCTAATGCATTTTTATCTGGGCATGGGACTAGCACCAAGGATGCCCTTCATGGGCTTGTGTCATTGGCTGGAAATCGAACCTGGGCCGTCTGCATGGCAGGTGAAAAGCCAAGCCAAAAAGAATCCAGAGTCAAGGGTTTGAGTCCGGTCTTCAGGTCTGTGTGCATGGTGTATGCACGCTCTCTGTGTGCGCTTTGGTTTACTCTGGGTACTCTGGTTTCATCCTACAAGTCCAAAGACATGTGGATTAGGCTAACTGGCATTTCCAAATTGTCTGTAGTGTGAGAGTGAGTGTGTGCTTGTGATTTGTCATAGACTGGAACCCAGTCCAGAGTGTACCCTACTCTGTGCCTTGAACCATCTGGGACCCTGTACAGGATAAGCGGTATAGGGACTGAGAAGTAAATGGGGCACAAACACAAACTAGTCCACATGTATCCTTGTGTTTGTCATTTGATGTACCCATTCATTAAAAAAATCATTTAAAAAACTTTTTTTATGTTTGTGTGCACATTTTCATTTGTATATATATATATATATATATATATATTTATTATTATTTTTTTTTTTAATTTTTTTTTTATTATTATTATTTTTTTTTATCTGTATAAAAAATATCTGTATGCAGGCGCACCGGGCCTGAGGGTGTGAGGTCTTCAACACACTGCTGAAAGGACTGTGACAGCCGCAGACTGAAGGAGACAGGGCGAGAGATTGAGGAAGTGTGTGTCCCAGATAAAGGCAGTCGAGACATTCTGGCTTCTGACTAAACGGACACGAAGCGCATTTGAGGATTACCGAGGTTCAGGAGAGTCTGAGTCTGAGGTGTATGTGTGAGTGTGTTTTTTGTTTTGTTTGTAAACGATCGTTTATGAAGGTCGATTAGCAATTTCGACTGTAATTAATTTATCTGTATCTGAAAGGCAGGACCCTCTCAAAGGTAGGAGTCAACAAATATCTAGTGGACACCCACACGGAAAAAGAAAAACACAACAACAAAGCATGTAAATGGTCGTATGCAGCGATTTATACACATGTGTGCACTTTACTGCAATTTCCAACCCTGAGAGAGAGAGAGAGAGAGAGAGAGAGAGAGAAAGTGAGAGAGAGAAAGTCATTTTCCTAGTGATATTTCCTGGTATAAAAGACAAATAAAAAAAAATAAAAAATCAATGTCAGTCTTCTAGGACCAAAGTGGTGGGGGAACTCTACAAAAATAAAAAAAAAAGACATCTTAGCAAGTAAAATATTTTTTAATCTAGTCAACTTTATCTAAAATGTCTTAAAATTACTATTACAACTAATCAAATATACGATTATTAAGGTTATGGCTTGTCAACTTTTAATACATTTTTAAATGATAATTACTTATTTTGTTGGCAGATTATTATTTTTTTGTTTGTTTAAAGAGACATGTTCAGGTGATAAGTCATACTGTACTGTAGATGAACAGTTACAGTCTAGGTTATGCACACATTGAAAAGTGAATGGGACCAGAAGCAATAATGTGTCACTCACACACACACACACACTGTACACACGATCATGCCAGTTTCGTATCACTGATGACTGTAAATCCAATATTTTTTGTTTTTGTTAAAACCATGTTTGCTATCGGTGATCCCATTTCCAGAGATAGACAATGTCGACACAATCTACACTTACATGCATTTAATAATCTACACTTAATATAAGGACTGTACTGTATTTGTGCAACCAGCCAATTTTTATTGTTTTAAGGAATTAAAATTAACATGGCATAATATAGTTACCCAACCAGGACAAAGTATAAGAGTAGGTGGTGATGAGGCATAATTCTTCTTTTACATGTTTTCAAGTGATTATAGCTAATAGTGTGAATTTGATTCCTGATATACTTTAATGAAGGGAA
This sequence comes from Clarias pachynema, assembly GCA_030014365.1. NCBI lineage: Eukaryota > Metazoa > Chordata > Actinopteri > Siluriformes > Clariidae > Clarias > Clarias pachynema. Next base: position 4,165,133 of record JAQMYL010000007.1, on the reverse strand, counting down.
TCTTCGTTGTTTCAATTTTAATTGTATTTTACAGGACTATATAAATTACTGTACCAGGCAAATTTTTTTTTTACATAAGCATTTATATATATATATATATGCCTTTGAACCACAATTTATTACATGCAAATATTTATTTATTTATTTGTTTGCTTGCATAACCATATTCTGACATATAATAATCCTTTGCATAAGCATTTATTTCGTTGTCTTAAAACAACAATGTATTACATACAAACAGTAATTTTATTTATTTATTTATTTATTTATTTGCTGTCATAAGCATATTCTGACATATAATAATCCTTTACATAAGCATTTATTGCTTAATGTCTTAGAACCAACATATACATATTACATATAAATAGTAATTATTTTTTATCAATTTATTTATTTATTTGTTTGTTTATTTGTTTGTTTGCTTGCATAAGCATATTCTGACATCTATTATTCCTTATGCAAGAGGTACATCATCCCTTACCTCTCACGTATCATGCAAACTTCATGCCCACACACACACACACACGCACACACACACACTCACATACTGAGAGGCGCATCCCACCAACACACTGCCTTCCATCACACTGACAATGCCTCAGCTGTGTTCAGAGAAAATAAGCAAGAGAAGTTAGAAAGGGAAGAAGGGAGGAGGACAGAGAAGACGAAGTGGGGGGGGGCAGGAGTGGAGAAAGCAGAACTGACAGGCTGAAGAGGAGCTAGCAGGAAAACATCAGTGGAAAACTCATCACAATGCGCGGCAATAGAGCAGCTCCCACGGTGCTCGGCAGGCCTCCTATCTCTGCGGCTGGAGGCAGGTAATAGGAAACTGTAATCATAAAGACGGGGAGAGTAGAGAGCCATGAGAGCTTCTGCCGTTCACCCTCGCTGCAGTGCTCAAAAAACCCTACGTCAGACTGAAGAGAGAGTTAAGAGAGAGAGAGAGAGAGAGAGAGAGACTTCCACCTAAAAGCTGTGGCTTGGAAAATCTGGTTCTCGGATAAACAAGTGGGGAAGTAGAAAATGTGGAGAGGGGGAGCTTGAGAGAGATGCTGGAGTCTTTTTTATTTATATATACTGTATATATATATGTGTTTGTTTTTCTTGCTCAGTTTACTGTATACTGAATACAGTACATGCAAATATATACACATTCTATTTAAGTGATTTCTTGATTCAACAAGTCTGGCAGTAATCACGTGTAGGTGTGGCAAGTGAGCTTTAACTTAATTAGCAATTACTTTTTCACATATATATATATGCTGTACTTTTTCTGATACATCAATATGTCATTATTATGGCAAATTGTAAGATTTCTGGACTTCCAACGTGTTTGTGGACGCCACCTATCCATATGCAATGCATTCTGGGGGCTTCATCGAATCCAAAAGCCCGAGAAAAAGCCGTTCCTCCTGGGCTAAGGCAAAGGATGAGATTTTAATGTTTAATTTCCACGAGGCTGCTTGCATTTAAGCAGATATGGCAACCGAGCCTCATATTTATTCATTGAAACATGGGGTACGCAGAGTAACAAGCCCCCCAATCCTCACACCCCCCCCCCACCCACCGCCCCGCATGAACACACTTTGGTTAAATCCATCAGAGCCTCTCAACAGTACAGCAGGTGTTTATGTATTTATGCTGTTTTTTTTTTCTTTTTCTAACAAGCACAGAAGAGAGAGGCGAGAAAGAGAAAAATAGCTTCTTGTTTGCAGGACTCGTCTTAATAGCTTCCGTCTGTTGCATAAGCCGGGCATGATGGAACGCACGCGTTATAAAAACAGATTGGTAGGTATTGGTATTGACATCTCTGGGGTTCTGAAGTGCAGAATAGCGGTTTAATCCTGGCTGGATTATATCAAACTCGCCAATCTATCTCGCTGTTCATCTTGCAGTGCAAAGCACAAGGGACAACAAGGGCTCTCAAGCATGAGAAAGAAAGCGGGAGACATTTCGATGATCGTGTGACGTCATACTGGAGATCTCAGAAGTCTCCTAGGGGAAAGTAAAGAACGTTATCAGAACACATACTGAAATATTCAACAGGTTCAAAGGAAAGTAAGAGCGAGGGATGAGAAATATAATGCAACTTTTTCACTTGCTGCAAAATATGGCAATGTTAGTGTAAACCGGTTTCTAAAAACTGTAACGTTCCACATACAGTCAGCCAAGCTGAAGTGGTAGAGTCATTTGATTTTCAGTTATTTAATTATTTTTAACCATTCAGCCGTTTTAATCCTTCCGCCACCCCCCGCATACGCACCCCCCCCACCCCCCCCCCCCCCCTTTTATACATCCCCATTAGAGGTACACGCGCCGACGCGATAGTATATCTAGTATTAGAGATATTGCAATTTTAATTTTATACATCACAACTTCCTGGAAAACGATTAATATTTTTGTTCACTCAAGCTGCACCTCTGTAGCACTGTGTTTGTCTGAGGAGATGAGAACATTAATGCCGTGCTCTATTCAATCAGCTTACACTTCACTTGAAAACGTTTGGAGTAAATTATTGCAATTTGTGCAAGATTGTACGTGTATGTGACAAGAAATTTTTGGGAGAGATGTTTTAACCAATTTGGGACTGGTTAACAAAATGTCTTGCTGCATCAGAAGTAATCGGTAAAGCCATTCAGTTGTTATACACCATCAGGGCTAAATATTGAAATATCGAGTATTATGCATTCTTCATCCTAAAATCCCAAAACCATACATCATCAACTAGGATGTTGCTTCACTAGTGCTTGGTTACCATAATGTTTTCTCAGTTCGCCGGAGACATTATCAGCCTGCTTGCTTCATGTTTGAAACGCCGGCCTCCCAGGAACTCCTTTAGTGGTCCAAACGTGTGGAAATGGCTTGGAGCGAAGTCAGAACTGTATAGGGGATGTGGCAATAACTCCCAGCCGAGCTTGAAGTTTTCTTTAAATGACACAAACAGCAATCTTAAGTCCCAGTTTGATTTGAACGCCCCTTGTAGTTAGGAAATAGGTAAATATGTCTAAGTATAATTCAGCAGGAGAGTGGTGACTCTATTAAAAAAAAAAAATTGACTTCTGACTTTGATCTCAGATAAAAACCTTCTCTTCTGGTTAAAGTCAGACCTCTGAGTTTAAAGTGGGAATTCTGAGAAGTCTGAACTCAAATATTTTTATTGTTATTTATGGTGGCTCTAATCCTCTTCTGTATCTTTTCAACATCTCATGCTTATAACCTTCTTATCCAGGAGTCATTTATCATAGGTTGTGAATAACACAACATTCCCTCAAGCCTTTAACCTGAAAACATGTAACCCTATGAAATACTTGGAACATCCCCAAAAGTGCATTTACGTGATGGGGGAAAGAGAAATAAGTTATTACTCACTTACTTTCAGTAACCAACCTATACCACTTCAACCTAACTCATATGCTTTTGCGAGAAATCAACCAGAAATCAGCTAAAAAAAAACTCAGATGATATATATATATATATATATATATATATATATATATGTGTGTGTGTGTGTGTGTTATGTGTGGGCCGGTCATAAAATTGTTATTATTGCTAAGAAACAAATAATGTAATGAAAACTAACGTTGGTCCTGAGCTTTGTTCTTCACACTCCGCCAAACAATGGATGAGCCTTCTTTTTGGCCCTTGAGGAAAAGTTCCACCACGGTAATCACTTCATCATCATCAAACACCTGCCACGTAGTGGTTTCTTCAAGTAAAGGAAGAGGAAGAAGTCACTGGGGGCAGGGTTGGAGGAGTGTGGTGGGGGGCTGAGGCAGAATTTCATACCCCAATTCCTCCACAACTTTCACCGTTTCGTGAGCTGAATAGGCCGGAGCATTGTATAATCTTTTCACCATTTTGGTTTTGACCTAGTTGGATTACAGAGGTTCCTGGATGGATATACAGTATATGTTTTGTTTTGTATTTAAGAATTACAAAAGCTAATTAGCAGTAACTTCCTAGAATCACCCATTATATTCCAATGATCAAGGATTTGCATGATATTCACAAATATTTGTCCAAAACCTTTGTAGACATGTTTCTGGATCCTTCACACCAATACGTTCTTCTACCCCCAAACCGTCCCACGAAACTGGAAGCACATGACTCTATAGAATGTCTTTTTATGCTGTCGCATTACAATTTCCCTTTAATGGAACTGAGAAGCCCAAACCTGTTCCAGCATGGCAATGCCTATGTGGACAAAGCAAGCTCAGCGAAGACATGGTTTAAGAACTGGAGTGTCCTGCACATATCCCTGACCTCCACCTCTTCTGAACACCTCTGAAATGAACATTAAATCCAAGTACACCCCTCCACATCAGTACTGTACTTTTGCTCTAATAGCTGGATGGTCACTATTCCCCATGAAATCTAGTGGAAAGCCTTCTCAGAAGAGTGGAGGTTATTATAACAGCAACATGGACTCAATCTGGAATGGGATCTGAAACAAGGGACACGTACAGTAGTGTACTTGTAAAACGGAATCTTTTCAACCGTATTGCCATTTGTTTATTTGTTCCATCATTGCCAATTCCAATCAGTGCAATGTTCTCATCAATTCATCAGATTTCATAAGAGCGTGATACTTTAGCATTATTATTAATATTATTATTAATATGTTTCATTACTTTAAAAAAAGAAAAATTGGTGTTACAGCGTAAATGTTTCAATAAAGGATTATCTAACATAATTCAAGGGATTAAACCACATCTGTCAAACAACTGTAACGTAATCACTGTGTCCTATTTCTGACTTTCAAGAACAAAACCTCTCATTTTCCTCCTGAGTATTAGCAGCTTTGTGCACATGTCAAAACAGAAAAATACAAGAGGCTAACCTAATTAGGCGTGAAACCTGCAAACTTTCTCTCTCTGTCTCGCTCTCTGTCTCTCTTTCTCACACACACACACACACACACACACACACACACACACACACACACACACACCTTTAAAACATGAACACTTCTTACCATGAGTGTGTGAGTCTGCTCTTGGTTGGTGTGTGTCAGAAAGCCATGTGTGGTACTATGTATTATGGTAATGAGGCTTTGCTTCTTTTTTAATAAGCTTGGAAGTGGTTGGTTTCTAACACTCTGCCTCATAAAGTCAGACAGGATACCATCTCAGAATCGGGTGGCACAGAGAGAGAGAGAGAGAGAGAGAGAGAGAGAGAGACAGCTCTCAAAGAAGATCCTATCATGTCTATAATGTTCAAGTCAAACCAGGACTTCTCATGAATGAAGACGTAAAACTGATTGACATTTACAGAAGACATCAAGCACAGTACGATGATGAGATTCTTAACGACGGTAAAACATAAAGCCCACTGCAGTTGTTCCTGAGAACATTCGTCAAGTGGAATGCCAGATAGTTGAATATCGATGAATCACTTGTCACAATCTTTTGCAAGAAACACATCTGTCTGTGTGAACTGTGCACACAATCATCCACCAACACCACTTGCACATTGCAGGAACTCGGCTGGGAGTTATTGTTTGAGTTCCTGAGAGGCCAGAATTTTAGACGTGAAGATCTGGCGTACTGAGAAAACTGTTCTACCTTGACGATATCCAAGCACTAGTGAAATACTTGGATACGTGCATTAGTGTAGCAGGGGGTTATAAAGAGAAATAAAAGAAGTTTTTACTCTCATAAATGTGTTCTGTTAACAAAGGTTCTGGTTCGACTTGAATGGCCCTCATACTAATTTGTCTGCCTGTTAACTAAAAGTATTTTTTATCTAATGCTGTGTGAGTAACAGTAAACAAGCCTGCTAAATAAAAAAATGGGTAAAAAATATATACTGTATATATGATTTTTATGTGCCTTTAAGTGCGGCATTGTTGTTGGTGCCAAATGGGCTGGTTTGACTCTTTTAGATATCGCTGATCTCCTGGGATTTTCACACAGAACATTCACAGGCAATTATCCAAAACCACATTTACAGAATTATCATACTTATTGTATTTAATAATCTCATTTCATTGTTATCTGGAAATGTTAAAAGGAAATTTATTCAGCAAGGGCAGTTCCAGAGATTAAACCTTACTGGGTCTTAAACTATGTAACATTGAGAAAATACTTTTTAAACTAAAGGCAAGAATATAATAATAATTAAAAAGATA
>JAQMYL010000007.1:4147560-4158903 GCA_030014365.1 Clarias pachynema | reverse complement strand
TGGAAGATATCACCTTATATTTTCATCAATATACAGCATACGCATTGTTTGGTATGATAGCTTTACATTTCTTTTCAACTGCTTTGGCTCGTGGCAGACTTGCACTTCACACAATTCTAAAAATAATTATTCTGCAAACAATAATTTACAACCCATCCATCTAGGGACCTCTGTAGTCCAGCTAGTGGACACCAATGGTGATTACGATGGTATTTTTGACTTATTACAACCATAGTAGGACCTTTCACACACACATTCACACACACATTTACACATTACGGGCAATTTGGGAATGCCAATTTGTATGTGTTTGGACTGTGGGAGGAAACCGGAATACCCTGAGAAAACCCACCAAGCACGGGGAGAACATGCGAATACACACACAGACAATGGGCTGGGAATTGAACCCGGACCCTGGAGGTGCAAGGCGACAGTGCTAACCGCTAATACTCCGTGCTGCCTATTTCCAATACAGAAGAACAGAGTCGCAATGTCTACTGTAAATATTTCTTTAAAATATATAAGAAAGAACTGCTTTGCAAAGGAAACATATGAAAAAAATGTGGCTGAAGAGTTAAAAGAAGTTTTTTAATTATTATATTATGAGTATTGAGTGCAGACAAGACAATTGTTGTATTTCTTCCCCTATTACTGTACTATCTTACTGTTGTTGTGACTTCATATCCATTTTTTTTTTTACTTGACCGAAACACCACACCTTGAGCTTGCTGTAGCTTCTTGATAAAGTGATAAAGTTTTCGACAGCGCTAGCGAAGCTACATGTGTGATTGAACCTCCTAGCATTAGGAAAGACTACAGAACCACCAGCAAACACACATTACTCAAACTTCAGGGAAAAGCTCTCCAGATGTTTGCTGGCAAGTTTCCATGCAAATCGTTCAGATATCTTCTGGATAGCTGATCAAATCAGGAGGAGGGAGATGTTTGATTTAGCGTAGCCACTTACAGGTAAATGCTGTGAAAACATCCAGCAGGGATGGGTAGATAGAAATTACATGCCGTAAGAAGTCTCGGGCAGATTCTGGAAAACAAATGGATGGCGCCTTTGGACAGGTTGTTGATTAGCGGCGTAACTAACGCACATACTTTACTGACATACAAGTATGAAAAGACAGGAAGGACTGGGTGCCAATCTGACATCCTGAGTTGTCATTGGGATGTCAATGCATTGTTGCTATTTCAATGGAGCTCTCACAAAGATATCTTCGGGTTTGTTCTATGGCCATGGTACTGTAGGTCCATGCTATGTTGTAAAGCATTATATTAAGTTCATATTATGTTCTTCTGGTGCTTACCACATTATCAGAGCATCTATGTCACAGTCAGAAAGATTAGTATGAACGTTGTTGGTCTTTCGGCACGCCACAGCGGAATATCCAGTCCGCAAAAACAACTTGGCACAGGTTTTACGCCGGATGCCCTTCCTGATGCAACCCTCCCAATTTTTTATCCGGGCTTGGGACCGGCACTGCATCCAGTGGCTGGGTGGTTTGGGCACTGGCTGGGAATCGAACCCGGGCCTTCCGCATGGCAGGCGAATCACCTACCACTGTGCCACCAGTGCCCCCAGAAAGATTAGTATGAACAATGAATCCAATTCTTCACACCATACACAGTGGTGTAATAAAAACCACTGTGCATGTCGTGGTATTTATACCAATCTGCTGGACGCTGTGACAACATAGTAAGTGCATGAGAAGCGCCTGGTAAGAGGCTCTTCTCATCTGATCCTGTGTAGTAATAAATCGTTTCGATCTCATTGGACTTGGTGAGTGTGTGATCACGTGCGTGATAGGAAATTGGTGAAGACGTGATAGACACACTGACAACCTAAGCGGGACATGGGACATGGAAGTTAAAGGAATTTTGACTCGGTTCCTGCTGTGTTCTTTGATATTTTTAGGATGGAGTGGGAACTTCATGGTCTTTGTTGGAGTGTGATGGGGTTCTTCAAAAAGGAAATTAGCAAACTAAAGGAATTTAATGACGTTCAATGAAGTTCAAAATAGTATGAATAAAGACTTCCTGAAGACCCCAACAGACAACCACCCACCACCACCACCACCACCATCTCACCACCACCATTCAAACTAGTATCTAAACTTGCCTAGGGTACCTAATCAGGAATTTTTATATCGTGTCCACAAATCGTGACCATCAGGAACTCTCAATTATTATTCTTTTTTTGCCTTGAAACCTAATACCCACATTAGGAGTTCACACGACTCAGCCATCTGAAGTCAGAAATGAAATTAATACTCATTAAATTGTTTGGGTTTTGAAGTAGATGAAATCGTTTGCTGTTAATAAGGCTGAAAATTACATGAAAGAGCAAATTAACCTTCCCATTATCAAAGTATGTTCCAGTATTAAGCTACTTCAGTTCCAAACAGAAACTTAAAAGAAAGACTTCTTAAAAACCTTCAATTGTACTGGTATTTTTTGTTCTTATTCTGGAATATGAGTGAACCATGAACCATGTCACAGAATCAGAGAACTCAAAGAAATTGGCGGCGGGGGGGAAATAGGGGGTTGACTTTGGAAGTACAAATGAGTAGAAAGTTGCAAAGTTGAAAAGTTCCCAAAGGTCATGAACATGGCAGAGGTGAGCTCAGTCACTGGTTAGGACTTCTGGAGCTGGACAGATAGACTTTCATGTTTGATTAACCACCAAAATAATTATTAAGCAGAAGTTAAATCAACCAGAAACCATTTAACCATTAAATAGCACAAGTAGAAGTGTGGTCTAGCCTGTGAATCTTCTCTAAATGAAGCAGGTACTACTGGAAGTTACTATTGGAGCAATAGTGTTTAAGCTGTAAAAAAAAAAAAAAAAGGGTATGAAAAGACAAACACTACAATCCTAACATCTCAATCACTGTCTAAGTATCAAAATCCTCCTGATTTAATGACTACATGGATCTTCTGTCTTTCTCTCGCTTCCTATTTTTGACATCTCTCTGGTCCCTTTGTTCTTCAGGAGCAGCTGGGTTTGAAGAGCTTCGCTGAGCGCATGTCTGGACTAGTGCTGGAGGAAGATACAGAGGGATTGTGTGTGTTCGCTTCGCCACAGATAAAAATAAGCCTTGAATTTGCAGCCTAAACATAAGCACTTCCACAAGAGGGAGAGAAAAATATGATTTTTGTTCTCTCTTTTTTTTTCTTCTTCTTCTTCTTCTCTTCATCTATATCCTCTTTCTGAAGACAAAAAAAATTAAAAAATACTAGATTCTGCTACAGTTGTCTCCTTCTCTGCATCGATGCTTTTCATTGTATCCTATAGAAACAAGGTTTGTTCGTTTTTTGTTATTTTATTTCAAATCATGACTCATGTTACATAAAAAAGAAAAAAGAAAAAATAGTGATAAAAACATGTTAAGTCGCATATAGCAGCATGTTATAAAAGCCGGAGCACTTTTTAATATTTTAAAAGCGATAAACGAGTGTGCGTTAAAAAAAAATAACTTGAACACGCTAATTATTTTCAGTAGGTCTGATATATCTTGTGTAAATTAGTTGCAAATTAAAACGCGGAGATTGCTGCTTTTCAAATGTTCTCCGAGCTATCAGAGCGATCAGAGCTATTTTTATGATATTTCACTTTTCCATCAACCCCTTTTTGCATTAAGCACTTCATTTGGCTCTGTCCATCCTGTTTTTTTCTTTTTCATCCAGACTAGGATGAGTGTGTCCCTGAATAAAAATGAGATCTGCATCTGTGGGTGCACTGACGCTCCTGCCATCTGTCCAAGGAATCAGATTTACACTCCAATATCTTCATAAGTCTTTCCTACGCACACACTTACACACACTCACGGAGCAGCACACAGACCAAGACGCACCCAATGACACCTGAAGGTCCCGGCTTCAGCTCGAGGGCTCAGTGATCTGAGTGAGTGATGTGTGTTTTAAAAAGGCCTGCCAGGAATGGTGGAGTCGATGAATGTGTGTGTGTGTGTGTGTGAGAGAGAGAGAGAGAGAGAGAGAGAGAAGGGGTGAACAAGTGAAGGAAGAAGAAAACAATAAAATAAAAGAAAGGTAAAACACCTTCTTTATCAGTAAAAAAAAAAAAAAAAAAAGATGAAAAAGGGACAGCAGAGAACCAAATGGGGTGGAGGAAGGAGAATGAGAAAGAAGAGTGAAAATATCCACTGACGGAGGAGAGAAAGCGAATTTGGAGATGGGCTGAAGATATGAGCTTCTATCTATCAGCCGATGAGAGCGCCACCAGGAATGAACTCAGAAGCCTGCTGAATGATATTAAATCTGTTGCCAGGTCTAAGCACTTGTCTCTCTCAGCCTGGTGTTGCAACCGATTACTTACAGACTCCTCAGACAGAAAACTAATGGCTTTCTAAGATAGAGACCGAGATTGGATGCAACCACTATAGAAGATTAAAAGGATAATTTCGAGAGATATTTTGGCTGGAAAATTGGAGGGATATTTGCGGTGGGATTTAGGAAAATGACTTTCGCATCATTACAGAGGCTTGGAAATTGTGCTTTCCTTCAGAAAATGGCTGACTTTCATATAGCATAGTGCAGTATATATACCTGTATACATATTATATATATAGTATTTCAAAGACATATATAGAAAAATATAGAAATGTTAGAATAAGACATATATGTCTAAAATGTCAATTTTCTTTATTTACACAAAATTTTCTATATTTTTCTATATTGTACAGAATATCTTTATTTGTACAGAATATTTGTATTTTTATTTTATCCTAACTAAATTTATTTTCTATTGTATTTCTTTTTTATTCATATTTATTTCTTAGGTCACGGGCGGTCGTTTAAGCATTTCACTGCATATCGTACTGTGTATGACTGTGTATGTGACAAATAAAATTTGAATTTGAATATGTATCAAGTATTCTATATGGTAATATTGTATTATATAACAATATGCTATAAAGACAATATTTGAGTACACTTAACACACTTAGTTTCTGTCCACATTAAATTCCAAGGGGTGTTCAGGTCAAACCTGGACTTATGATGAAATTGTGACATTATTGACGTTTACCGAAGATATCAAACACAGTACGGCGATGAGACTTTTGAATGGTACAAATGTTTTAAAAAGGCCCTACGTCCGTGAATGATGATCCGGGCGGAGGTGGTTCGGAGCCCACTGCAGTCGTTTCATCTAAACATTCAGCGAGTGGAACGCCTGATCCTTGAAAATCAGCGGATGACTTGTCACCAATATAGCTCCAGCATATTGAGAAAACTTTCTACCTTGATGGTGTCCAAGCACTAGTGAAACCCTGAGATAAGTGCATTAGTGTAGCAGGGGATTATATGGAGAACTGCAGGGAGTTTTTACTTTCATAACTGTGTTCAGTTATTCTGCACGATCAAAAGTCCTGGTTTGACTTGAACGCCTGTTGTAATAATGTTTTTATTTATGTACAGTAGAGATTATTCCTCCTTTGAAAGTTTCCCTATCCAGGGACAGTTCAAAGAACTGAAATTCTTAACTTAAATCTTTAGGATAATCTTCACTTTGAGGAATAGTCAGAATGTAACAGAGAATAAGTGTGAAACATTTTAAGCCAATTTCATCTGAATATTGTTCAGCGCTATAAAACTTAAAACATGATTGATTTGGAGCTAAATATCTGGTCTGGGTGTTTTTAAGAGCTACAGAAGGGTAGTTTAGACATTTAGACTAACCTAGCTGCTTTTGTGGAAATATACACTGATCAATCAAACTGTAACATTATGACCACCTGCTTAATATTCAGTAATTTCCCCCTTTTGTCACCAAAACAATGAATCACATTTTGTTCTGGCACCTTTCTATTGGAACCAGCAATAACCTTTTCATCAATTTGATCTACTCTAGAGCTTCTATTGGATCGGACTACACGAGCCAGTCTTCACTCCCCATGTCCATCAGTGAGCCTTGTCCACCCATGACCCTGCCGCCAGTTCACCAGTTTTCCTTCCTTGGATCATTTTTGCCATGACCTGACCACTGCAGTCTGGGAACAACCCACAAGATCTGCAGTTTTGGAGTTGCTCTGACCCAGTTGTCTAGCCATTACAATCTGGCACTTCTCACAGTAGCTGTAGTATCTTGACACAATGGTGGCTGGAAGTGGTTGGGAAATACTGTATCATCACAGCAAGTGAACCTTTTTTCTTTCCTGAAGTTGATGTGTTGGAACTAGAAGGACCAAATTGTGATGTCTAGAGGAGCACCAAAACCAAAAACCGCAGCTCTTGTGGGGTGTTTTTAGTCTGCAGTGATCAGGACCAACCAAAAGTGATCCTAGGAAAGAAAATCAGTGAACTGGAGACAGGGTCAGAGGTGGACAAGGCTGACTGATCCCATGATTACATGGGGAGTGAAGGCTGGCCCGTGTAGTCAGATCCAATAGAAGCACTAGTGTAAATATTCAATGTAAATGTAGTGTAAATGTAAGCACTAGTGTAAATATGATAAATATTGGTGTACTGTAAGTGTGCTCACCATCTTCAATTTAACATGATTAGTGATATGGAGCTAAATCCCTACAGATAAAAAAAAAAAAGGTAAGTTTGCCTTCAGTGCCACTAACATCAAACAGATGACCTAGCTATGATTTTAAGCTAAGATACAACGCTTTATCTGCTGGAGTATTAAACATATCTCAGACTCTGGAGGACCTCTAAGATTTAGGATAACTCATAAAAATAACAAAAAAATAGTCAAATATAGGGTCTTTTGTGTTAGCAAATTTTGTTATCCTGTAATCGAGTCGTGTTATAATATTATGTAAAGAATAAATTTGTATCCTGAATATGAAATATGAAAACTGTATTTGTTGAAGAGATTTCAAGAGATTTCATCAGTTATTTTCCCAGGTAGTGTAGAGGTAAAGCATTAGTCTTGGTATTACGCATTTTTGTGTCCAAATCCTCTTCAAGTTTGTTTTGACTTCTTTAATCTCAGAAAAATCTCATATCTTTTTTTTTTTTTTTTTTTTTTCCCCTTGTCTTATCTTATTTCTGCCAGGAATTTTCAAAGAATATTCAGGACAAAGCTGATACCTGAATCACTCACACATGCGAACCTTAATTGCACTTACTGAGATATCAAAGAGAAATCTTTACAACAAAGAAATTTGACTTGGGTTATGCATCTCAGGAATATCATAATTGCTTAATTCCTATTAAAACAGACTTTGTTTTATGTAGCTTACCAAAGCAGATGTAATATTCTTTTTGAACTGGATGTCTTGTTGTAGCAATTAATTCAGGATTCTGAAAGACAATTTAATATAAACTGTTGGACTTACGAAGTTGCCTGTATAGTCTGGTTCATTTTTCGATTTATCAAACCTGACCACAATTTTGGCAAAGGACAATTTTTTTAATTAATTGAACAGAATTCTTAGAGGAAAACATGGAGGCAGAATTCTGATTAATTCGGCTTGGAGCCGGTGGTGTCTCGCTTGACTGACCACTTGTCCAAACCACCCTCTGCTCTATAAATGACGAGGGATATGATAAAGATGGAAGTTCTGTCAGTAATTGTAGTGCACTGATTATATTTAATAAGTTCCACAAGGAGCGTTCAAGTCAGACTGGTACGTTTGATCGTGCAGAATAACAGAACACAGTTATGAGAGTTAAAAACTCCTTTTATTTCTCTACATTACCCCCTGCTACACTAATGCACTTATCCCAGTGTTTCACTAGTGCTTGGATACCACCAAGGTAGAAAGTTTTCTTAATACAGTATGCAGGATCACATGATCTGACTACCTACTTCACCTCTGAAACGCTGGCCCCCCAGGAACTCCTTTAACTCCCTAAACCCGTGTAAATGTCTTGGAGACGGGGTCAGGATGTGGCAATAACTCGGTTTCCCACAAGTTATTCATTTTTATTTCAAGGACCAAGCATTGCATTTGCTGAACGTTCATGGGATGTTCAAGTCATCGTTCACGGACATACGGCCTTCTTTAAAATGTTTGCACAATTCTAATGTTTTACTGAGGTTAAGAATCTCATCACCTCACTACAGTATGTTAGAAATCTTCGGGTTTTAAACTCTTTGTTGATGAAAAATGTCCCAGTTTGACTTGTATTACACAGTTTTGAAAGAATGTAGAGAGGGCTGTGTAGGAGGAGAGCTGGAGAAATTGTAACACAACATGGTTGCTGTAAGTTGTCGCACCACTTCTACTTCTATCACCAGAGGCTGTTTCGTGTTGATGTGTTCCGAGAATAATTTCCTGCGTACATCTAAAGACGGTAATCCAAGACGGATAAAATATTCACCTTTATTTGACCTTCAGACGTAATAAAAACAACACTTACTGTATGTAGGAAAAGAATGTTAGGTATGAATGTTTAAAATTCAATGAGCGGAGGTCATGATAAAAAATGTTTGCTTAAGCGGCGGACTACTGTTAAGCCTTGAGTTATAGACTCAATTCGCACTGGAAAATTGGAAAAAGTCAAAAGTATGCGGACACCGGACCATACCATTACACTCATATGTCCTGGTTAAAGATCCTTTTTGCTGTTATAATAACCTCCAATCTTCTGGGAAGGCTCGAGTTCTGCCATTTACATTTCCGCATTTGGCAGATGCCCTTATCCAGAGGGATTTACAGTTCTTTTTATCATTTATTAAGGGCCTTGCTAAAGGGCCCAACAGGGACAACTTGGTGGTCGTTGGATTTGAAGCTGGGATCTTCCGAACCGTAGGCCAATTCCTTAACCCCTGACCCTAATTTACATTTACACATTTGGCAGACCACCCTTTTTCAGAGCGACTTAGATTTCATTTCATTTTTTACATCTGAGCTAATGAGGCTTAAGTGCCTTGTTCAAGGACCCAACAGTGGCGACTTGGCGGTGCTGGGGTTTGAACCTCAACCACTGAGCCTCCCCTGACCCCCTTGACCTTCCACTCCAACCTTAACACAGCTCATTGCGTACAGAGACACATTATCATGCTGGAACATCTTTGGGCCTCTTACTTCCAGTTCTAGTGCTGTAAAAATATATTTTTTTATATTGTGTGGTCGAGGGTGCACAAACTTTTGACTGCATAGTGTACAGTACTGTAGCCATACTTTTATGTCTGTGTTAACACCGTAGTTTCACTCTGTAGTCAAAGAGGCAAACACACAGCCTATAATTGCATCATAAAATGAGATATCGTATGAATATACAGTATTATATATGTATCCAAGTCTACAACTCGTACTAGAACAAGAAGGTCCAAGTTGAGGAAAGTGTGTGCGTGTGTGTCTCAAGGTTGCCGTCATCATGGGGAAGGAGCAAGGACAGCAATCCCAGGAGAGTTGCATTACTAGATTAGATTACTGGCAGACCTTCTTAAATCATGTTATTTAGCTAAAATGAATATAGTACATGGAAGTGATACAACTGAGAGTCACCACTGACACCGCCGTGCCTGTGGATAAAACGGCGTCAAATTAAGTGCCCCTTGTGTCCACCCCATCTTCATTTATTGAATCTTTTATCCTTTTTGTGCCACAGTTGTATTTCATTAAAATCGAGCAGACCTGTATTTATGTTTTTTTTTTTTGCATCAATGATTTCTTTTTTTTATTAAGGCTCAAGGTTAAAGTCACGGAAAAAAATCCTGCAGTATTACATGAAACATAATAAATGTCCATGCCTTTCAATGTATTAAATAGTTCTGTGCCTAAACGGACCGTGCTGATATTTAAAGCGGCCCGTAAAATCGCTGGAGTGAAAGCGGCAACAGAAAATCAGTAACAGCTGACAGGTACCTAATATATATATATTTTTTTATTTATTTAATTTATTTATTTATTTTTGTTTTTTAAGGAATGGTTCACAAATTATGTTTGCTAGAGATCCTTAGATGATCCCATCCCCCATCCCCATCTAAAAACATTTTGTTTCTGAAGCAACCACCCATGATAATGTTGGGATTTGAACTTACAACCATCCAAGCACTGGGCCAGATGTTCTACAATCCTACAAAAAGAAATGACCTACAGTAGCATCAGAGTTTGGTTGTTGCTGTTCAATTTCAAATGTTGCTCGTTCAGTGTGGTTTAAATCCCATGAGTCTTTAAAATAAAAAATAAAATAAAATAAAAAAAATGCTTAAAATGCCGGTCGTTTGTCAGAGTTACATTTTGGGGCTGTGAACTAGGGCAGGTTTTAGCCTCTGATTTGTTGTGGAAAGGATGCAGGCAGGAAAACATCCGTCTCTTGCCAAACACTTGAGCATTTTAGATGCCCCAGTATGCCTGTTTTTGTCCCAGTCAGGAACCAGCAATCTGCTTCAGGGCAAAGCAACCATTTTGAATGCTTTTGCTACGGACAATCCACCTCCAACCTGAGTGCCAGCGCAAGTGGGACTTAAGATCGATGAACACTTGGTTGCGGCGCCATCTGGCCCCGGTTTGTTTTCTTAGCAAATGAAGCTAATTAGCAGATATTCCGAGCGCTTCTGGGTGGGTTGTGTTTCCAGTACCGGTGAAGCATGGATGAGAAACTAGCACTTCAATATTAGATGTGTCACCTTCATCACCTGTTCCACCACCCGCTCTGTTACCTGGAGCCTTTTGCTTAGAAGGAGCTGAGGAAAACCGGTCAGCGTGTTACGCCAGATGATATGACTTTCTCGAGGACTTTACAGCTACAGATAATATTTCAAATAAGGGCTCAGTCCTGGATTTTTTTTATAGCTTATGGTGCATGTTGAATGTATGAACCGTGGACCTTTTTGGCCAAAGGTATGTCGGGATGCAGGTTTCTTACTTTAAGCTGCGAAGAAAGAAATCCATCAACTTATACAGAGTAGGGTCATAAGGGAGAGCTGTAGGCAGAGGCGCTGCTTGTCAATAGGAAAGGCAGGCAACTGCTTGGGGCCCCAGGCCTGTCAGGGGCCCAGCAGGCTGACAAACTTATTTATTATTTATAAGATAATGGTGATGAATCCTGGTTGGAGAGAGCCCCCCCCTATAAATTTTTGCCGAGGGCCCCAACAGACTCTAGAGTCGCCTCTGGCTGGAGTATATCCCAGGGACTTGGAAGTGCCAGTCAACTTATTCTGCATGTCATTGTACATTTTGAAGGAAACCAGAGTACCCATTGGAAATCCTTAAGCATGGGGAGAACATGTAAACTCCATACACACACATACCAAAGTCAAGATTCAAACCCCACCCCATAAAGCCTAACATTTACATTTAGGCATTACATTTTTTAAAATTTATTTTATTTTTTTTATCTCATTATACATCTGCGCAATTGAGGGTTAAGGGCCTTGCTCAAGGGCCCAACAATGGCAACTTGGTGGTT
>JAQMYL010000007.1:4106460-4135812 GCA_030014365.1 Clarias pachynema | reverse complement strand
TTTACAAAACATCTCTCTACATGATTGCCAGGGAGATACAGCGCCGTCTCTCCCACTCACGGTGAACTCGTGTTAACACGTCTGCTGTTATGCATGTAATTGCTTAATTATGATAATTTCCTCTATGTATGGAGACTTCTGGGCCACTCTGTATAAACATAAATTAAAATAAAAAATCCTATCATTGATTTTAATTCATAATTAATAGTTGAGTTTATGCATTCATGTTCGATTCAAATAGAAACAACAAACCAACTGACTGTGCATCAGAAAAAACAGAAAAAAAAAGAAATCTTTCTATGCCTTCCTTTTTTCCACCGTTTTTTTTTTTTTTTTTACTTTTAAATATAACATTTGCCAATAAAGCAGTCAGTCAAATATTGACATATTAAATGTCACAGCAGATGCCACACGTTCAAAAAAATGGCATTTTCTCAGACACACTCTGATTGGTCAGCAGGACGACAACTTGCTACATTTGAATGTTTGAATCAACCAGCTGGCATACACAGAGGTGAAAATGTAAACTCCCCCTCCTTCTACTCCCTCCACACACACACACACACACACACACATCATTCCTCCCCCTTTCCGTATGCTGAGGTCCCAAGGGCTGAAGACTGAAAGGACAGAAAGGAAGTTATCTGTTCATGCACATTGTGTGCGGGGATAATAGTGGACACGCGCAGCCTCCTGGCAGACTAAAAACAAGACATACGGTTGCACCCATCCACCCACCAAGCCCTGACTTCTTGAAGGCCCCGTCATCCCACCCACCGTTTTAACATGAAGGACTGAGGCATTTAAAATCACAGCCTTCCTTTGTGTCCTGTTGTGTCTTTCCCTTTATATTCTTTAATGGGTTGAAGACAGGGGTGAGAAATAATACTTAAAGGGGACCTGACATACAAAATAAACTTTTCAGGCAGCTTTAGATGGTCAGATGGATCTCTGGTATGTGTTCAAATAAAAATGTATCAAGTCAGGGTTTAAAGAAGTTAAAAAAATAAGTTTCCCCCCCCTAATGTGACCTCATATAAGAGGAGCCCTTCCCCCAGGTTGTTGCTCAGCAGCTCTGCTGCTCTGCGGAGAGGCGTGACTCAGAAACAGCTCGTTTATATAATATAAGAAATCAAAATGCATAACCTGAGGGATAATTCAGCTGAAAAGCAGTTAAAGGAATAGTTAATTAGGTATGGGACCTTTAAGTAAAAGTAGTTCTGTACTTGTACTCGAGTAAGATAGAAGTATTTTCATTTTTAATTAAGATTCATCAGGCATCTAGATAAGGTTTGCTAGTCATATCACTAAAGTATAGACCTGAGACTAAAAGAAAAAGTGAAGAAAATGTCTTCTGTCTCTTAGACACTTGCATGAAATGTAGTGTTCTATCCCTACTTTGTTTTACATTAAAAAAAATACTGTATATATTTATTTCTTTGAAAAACTTAGCATTTGTTTGTGGAATCTGTTACATTTTTAAAAGTCCTTTTCTAAATTGTTCATTCTATTTACATGACAGACGTAATGTTGCCACTTCGATCCTGAGCTTATGTTACTGTTTGTATTGAGTCTCAGTTAATGTCCTCTCTGTGTCCGTGTGAGTGTGCTCTATGTTCTCCTACAAACATTCCAGTAAGTGGATTGACTAAAATCATTTGCCAGTGGGTGTGAATGAGTGTGTGTACATGATGTCCTGTGAAGGACTGGGATCTCTTCCAGAATGTGTTCCCTTCCACATCACGTCCAGTGTTACCAGGAAAGGCCCTGACTAGGATAAAGCAGTTACTGAAAGTGAGTGAGAGTAAGGCCTGATTTATGTTTCTGGGTCAAGCCTATGCTGTAGCTCTCAGCATACACTATGACATACCTTACACTGTACGCTATGGCGTACCCTATGACGTAACCTATGGCATACCCTATGACGTAACCTATGCTCTACCCTACACTGTACCCTATGACATACCCTATGCTGTACCCTATGGCGTACCCTACGACATACCCAGCGACGTACCCTATACTGTACCCTATGGCGTACTCTATGACGCACCCCATGCTGTACGCTACGACATACACTATGGCGTACCCTATGGCACATACTGTGACATACGCTACGCTGTACACTATGACGTACCCTACAGTGTTCTTGATCATTTTAATCGTAATGATGATGAGTTACTTCTAGCAACTCTTTTTTTATACTTTTAATTTTACTTTGTAGTATATATATATATAAACAAACAAAGTAGGGATAGAACACTTAGAACACTACATTATATGCAAGTGTCTAAGAGGCAGAAGACATTTTCCTTCTCTTTTTCTTTTAGTGACATGTACAATGTACCCTATGCTGTACCCTATGGCGCCCCCTGTTGTGCACCTCCCCAGAAATGTAACTACACATTGTGGTGACACAGACCGCAACAACTGTGTGATTGGTCCACCATTTACTATTGCATTTCATTTCAGCTTCTTCTTCTTCTACACTTCCTCCTGCCTCATTTTGAAATATTCGCTCTTTTCTGTACTGCAATAATTTCAGTAAATGTAACTGTTGGTTAACACCTATTGGATCCAACTACAAAAATCAAGATCTCCATTCAGATCAGTTTTATTTGCCGTTGTTTGTAAACACCACAAAATAAATAAATAAATAAATAACACTCATCAGCGTGTGGCGAAGAGATGCAGCATAGTGGGAGCCAAACCCCACTGCCAACTAGTGGTTTGGCGGTGTAATTGTAGAGTGACACAAACACACCATCGAACAAATATAAATCTTTACAAAATACGTAGACTTGATGCAGAATCCTGCTTAAGAATGCAAATATAAAAACAAATATGACATTTGTTCTTTGAATGAAATATTTTAGTAATTCTTTGTCTCCGTCTCCTTTTATTTAGTAGTGGTCCAAAAAATATTATCCATCTGTTCACTTCTCATCATCCCAATCACATCAAGGGGAAAAAAAACTCAGCCAGTATGTATGATAAAAATGAGTAGGTCGAGTTCACATACTTTTAATTGTCATAAGAAATGACAATAAGCGGAGCGGCTGCACAATGAGTGAGATAATAATAATAATAATAATAATAAATAAATTATTTTTAAAAAATAATAATCTTCACCTAATGTAGTGTAAATGTAAGCCAAGCTGATTATTTTTTACATTACATTGCCTGCCAGTGTGCACATGAAAAGCCAAGGCTACTTTCTCTGATTGTTTTCATAATGTTGAGCCTTAAGGGGGACCTATTATACAGAATTCTTATTTTTTGTTTGGCATTTCTAGATATTCAGGTTTTCATTGTGTGTGTGTGTGTTTTTCTCCTTTTTTAATTTTTCTATTGGCCGGAATTTAAAGAAGCCAATTAGATTTTTCCTCTATTGTGACCTCATATAAGTAGTGCCCCTCCCCTGACTTGTTGCTCACCTCTGCTATTCTCTAGAGAGGCGTGGCTCAATGGTAGCTCATTTACATTGAACAGCGTGTTCGAGTTTGAGGTATGAAAAAAAAAAAAACACGTTATTTGGGGGATATTTCAGCAGGAGCATTAACACACACTTCAGACAACCACTGAGATCTGTGTTAACTGTGTTAAAGAAATAGTAAAATATGGGACCTTTAAGGGTTAAATATTCGCTCACTACCATGTGACAGCAGGCATGTTCGAATGATCAGTGTAGATTTTGGAACTAGTTAAGAGAGTTGAGAGAATTGCACTGGAGAGCACATAACAGCAAACGAGCCTGGTTTTGCTTTTGACGTACTGTATCTACCAAAAGATATGTCTGTCTCATGTAAAATCAAGAAGATTGCTTAGGCTCCACTCTGCCATTTAAACAGATTAATGCTGGAAATGCTTCTAACACAAGCATTTTATGATTTTTTTCCCCCTTGCATTGCCATGGAGACACCGCTGTCAGTTGACCGCAGTATGTGATCTGGCACATTGACACAATTCTGAATGCTTTTAATTCTAAGCAAACTGTAAGTAAACACCAGGGATGTGTACACATATTTGGTATATGATACAGATATGATGAAACAAAGAAAGAACTGCTTGCGTTTTAACCACTTTCTATTCAAACAAGACAGAGACTTACAAATCAATGTGTGCAAACCCCCTTCAGACTAATACTTGATAGAAGCATCTTTTGGTGCAGTAAAAAGCTTTAAGTGTGCTGGGGTACGTCCCTGGAGCTTTGTGCACTGTTTACGAGACTCTCATCCATTCTTCCTGGCAGATTTGCTCCAGAATCTTCAGGTTGTTTATTGACTGCAATTTTCAAACAATGCCACAGATTCCCAGTGGGAATTAGATCTGGACTTTTTACTTGGCTACTGTATGACATTCATCTTTTTTTTTTCTACCTGCTCCTGCATAGTTTTGGCCTTGTGTTAACCATTGTTTTGCGGAAAAAAAACTGAAGTTTCTCCCAAGCTTTAGTGTTCTTTTTCTTTTAGCATACTGAAGCAGGTTCTCTTGTAAAATCCAACGTATTTCGCTCCAAACATTGTCTTTTTGTGTCGGAAAAGCGTTCCCAAAGCACGATGCTGCCACCAGCATATTTTACTGTAGGGAGAGTGTTAATTAATATATGGACTGGGATAGGTTCACAACACGCACACACACACACAGAGAACCCAAATGCAGAATCTCAATGGGTCACTACTGGATATAGCTCTTCTTGAGCAATGGTTTCTTTCTAATCACCCTCCCATACAGTCTTTAATTATGCTGGAACTTTGTCTCTTTCCATGTAGTCTGGAACGGCTTCAGAGTGACTGTTGGCCTCAATGTCATTTTTCTGATCGGTTTCATCATTTGAATTTTTTCCCCCTCAAGAGCTTTACCTTCGTTGGTACAATATTTGGATGGTGTATGTCCTTATGCCTATTTATCCAACAGTGCTGTACAATTCTTTTAAATTAAAATGATTTAAAATGTTTTATTTATTAATTAATTAAATATAATTTGTTTGTTCTAGGTTATACAATTTTATTTTTCAAAATTTGGGCTTTGTTTTCAACTCTTTATATTATTATTATTATTATTATTATTATTATTATTATTATGCAAATATAATAGATCTGTTTTAATATTTCATAGGTGAACAACATTTTTTAGTTTCAAGTCCTTGTTAAGTAAATATCTGAAGCCTTTAGACTCCAATAATTGGTGGCAATAATTATGCAAGCAGCATTTTTTTTATTTTTGGATTTTTATTGAAATCCTTACAATAATTAATTTGACTTGTTCGTTTCAAGAGGACACGAGTCTAAAAGAATGAATATGTGTATTTGTCTCTTGTTATTCAGACAAATCTGATTAATTCCTGGGGGGGTTGAATACTTCTGCACTTCTGCATTCATCGCTTTAGTAATTAAGACTCAGCGCACTTCATGAATTATTCCTAGTAGTTATCATAAACAGCTAAATAATAAGTTGGGAGATAAAAGGGTTAAACCCGAAACAGCACAACATTCAGTACATTTATCAAATGTATGCTATAACATCTAGCATGTATTTGATAAATAGTATTAATGACATCGCTGCAAGCAACACAACGTTGTGTGTCTTTTGTCATCTTGGACCTGTCAGGAATCGGGTGCAAATATTTGCATTGCCCATGGTTGTTGAATGAAAAATAAGAAAATATTTTTTATATATTTTTCCTGACGGAAAGACAGTTTGTAAAGATCCAAAAAGAAAGAAGGATTTCCGTCCCTATAGCCGTCTCTGTTTTCTGAATTGAAGAAGACACCTGGAAGAGTTTTAACAGATATATCAAGAAGAATCAGCAAAGATTGGCCAAGCCGTCTGACACTGTCAGAACAGAGATGTCAGGACTGAAAGGAATTGAATATTACAAGTGAGAGGATGCGAAAGCTGTTCGATGTCATGAGGCGCAGACAGGAGAACGCAGGTGCAGGCTTGGATTTTATTAAAAGTGATTGAAGCAGACAAACCTGAAGAAGCAGGCAGTAATCGTAAAATATAAACAGGCAGAAGGTCAGGCGATCAGCAAACAGGCAAACAAAAGGTGAGACTTCATGGTGAATTATTTGAAAACACCAAGGTGAAAGCCAGTGAGAACTGCTCCGTTAACGTCACAGCCAGAACATATGATGTAGGAATGCAAGTTTAGTTTTTATTTATTTTATTATTAAATATACTTTAAATGTTTTCTTTTTTTTAAACTGCCACTATCCTGCTTTAATATCTCATCATATATTACTATACTATGAAAGGCTTTCAAGTCAAACCCGGACTTGTGAACACAGTTCTGGGAGTAAAAACTCACTTTATTTCTTTATATAATCCCCTGCTACAGGAGATACCATCAAGGTAGAAAGTTTTCTCAGCACACCAGATCCATTATCAGACTGCCTGCTTCATGTCTGAAACCCTGGCCTCCCAGGAACTCCCTTAATGGCCCAAACATGTGGAAATGGCTTGGAGTGAGGTCAGGACTGTATGGGGGGATGTGGTAGTAACTCAGAGTTTCTGTAATGTGCTTTAAACTGGTGCTGGTGAATGATTGAGGCAAGCTATTCATTGATTTTTACGGATCAGTTTTTTTGTTCCACTAGCCGAACGTTGACAGGAACGACTGCTATAAAACCAAAACGAGCCACCACAGCCAGGATTATCATTCACAGTCGTACAGATTTCTTTAAAACATTTGATTAACAGTAGCGTAACAACATATTTTTATTACTCTCTTGTCTGAAACCAAATTATTCAATTTTAACCTCGCCACATATCCTTCTTTTAGAAGCTTGGAATCTCCACATTTAAATCAAACCATGATATGGAACAGCTGCACATAACAAAATATGACACATCCTGAAAAGCCAATCATGTCACTTATTTCTGTCATTTCTTTGCGAAATAACAGCTGCTTTGAGTGACCTAAATGTGTTCAATGTTCTTTTGAAAAATGTTTAGGGACGTTTCAATTATCTGCAATACGTTCTGTGAAATAGAACATTATATGATTTGGATGTTGTGCAAACGCCCTGTTATATACAGTATATATATATATATATATAATATAACAAAGGTATGCGGGTTACTTTAGTTTAAACACTGCGTTAAAGATGGTTTTTAGCTCAACATTCTGTTTCACTTCAAAATGGATACTTCTTTGTCTCTTACTATTGGTTTCGTTGCATTTGGGAGAGGCAAAGTGCACTTACGGTAATAATTTCAAAAGAACATTAACCAGGGAAATAACGTTAAAACACTTAAGAGACACACTTTGTGTGCAAGACACCTGAGATGCATGTGCTGTGCTGTGTGTGGGTGTGTGTGAAGCTGATGTGCTCTCTTTGTCTGGTTCTGTCCCTTACTCTTGTTATGTTACAACCATAGGAGCTCACTGATGTACTGTACATGTGGAGCACAAACAGACATTATACGATGCATACCTGTACTATAATTAGGTGCTGTCTTCGACTACTGAAGTGAAACTGAAGCTTTTGTACTGCTTATGATGTTTTTTCATGACCTTCAACAGCCTTTGTAATTAAAAAGCTTTCGGTTGCAACAAATTTCAACACTTTTCTCTTTGTTCCAATTTGCTGCCAGTGACTCACTACCAAATCACAATCAAAGCATGAGTTTCTTCTTTATTCTTTTTTTTAACTGAACTACAACTTAATGTTATTGATATTAAATTTTTTTTTTTTTTTTTTTTTTTAAATGTCACCACCTACAGTATATTTAACTAAACAAATAGGTAGGAGCCTTTCATTGGATAATTACTGAAGTGATTAATATAGTTAACTGGAAAAGAGTTATTTAACCGTAATCCACTTCAAGGAAGAAATTTGATTAGAAAAAATGTTTGGTAAAATCAATTTGTAAAAGAAAAAAAATTAATGGTAAAATTCTGAGCATTTGCAGCAGAACAATGCAAAAACTGGAATGTGGAACAATGGGAAAAGGTCATGTAGTCTGATGAGTCCCGATTCACCCCAGAGTGATGGGGACATCAGGGTAAAAAGAGAGACAAATCATGTGACCCATCATGCCTAGTGCCTCCTGAACAAGTCTTTGGCGGCAGTGATATGATCTGGGGTTGCTTCTGTTGGTCAGATTTAGGTTCCGCAACATCATGTTCCCAAAAACGTCATGTTCAGCTGACTTACTTTCATACTTTCATACTGTCTGAATATACTGAATGACCAGGTTTGTCCTTTGGACTGTGGGAGGTAACTAGATAGAAACCCACCAAGTACCAGGAGAACATGCAAACTCCACGGACACAAACCCAAGTCAAGATTTGAACCATCGACCCTGGAGGTGCGAGGCCACAGTGCCTGGTGAGAGTCCAGACCTTAATCCTAATGAGAATCTTTGGGATGTGCTGGAGAAAGCTATATGCAGAGGTCTGACTCTTCCATTATCATTACCAGATCTTGCAGAGAAATTTATGTGACTCTGGACAGAAATAAATGTTACATAAGCTTATCGAAACGATGCCATGGCAAATGTGTGCCATGATCAAAGGAAAATGAAATATTAGAGTGTGTGACTTTTTTTGGCTGGGCAGTGAACATTCACAGGCTCATTTATCCATTGTGACAAAACTGTGCTTGGTGGAATTATGGCGTTTTGCAAAATCACACTAAATTTTGACATTTATAGTTTTTATTACATTTATGAAATATTCAGTTAAAAAAATGTTTTGCTTTATTTAAAAAAACTTAAAGTTTCTCCAAACTGCAAAAAAAGAGAGTTATCTCATTCTGCTATGAAACCATTCATACAGTATGTTTTCTTTTTTTGTATTTTTTAACGATATGAACTATAAGCTGTAGGTTTCGGTAACTTCTTCAATAAAAACAGAAAGTTGTTAAACTCGTAACTCTACATCAACTCATTTGTTTTGGTCTGAAAATTCGAGTTCTCAACAATACATGATTACTGATATTGTAGATGAATAAACAAAGTTTACTTACATTCTTGCATAAATGTTGGGCTTGTTCTACAAATTAGCAGATTAGGCTAATTGCCGTCTTCTGAGATAGACTCCAGGCTCCTTGTGACTCTGTATACCAGACAGTAGTGCATTATGTCGTTTGAATATTGTGATGTTTTATCTGCAGTGTCAGATTCCTGGTTAAGTCTTTACAAGTTGATGTTTCGTTTAAGTTAAGCATGATAGGGAAAGTATTCTGTACATGTACATACAGACAGAAAATAAAAAAATAAAGTTGCATAGGGCCACCATCAAATATCCTCAACAGGGTGGAAATTTACCAAAGGATTAAAACACCAGGTTTCTTAAAGACACCTGCATAATGGAGGCTAGTGATAAGAGTTGCTAACCATTCCAGAATCGATCATCAGTTTGAGTAAACCATCAATGGTTGATTAATAGTTGGTTTAACCATACAGTACAATGGTCCTTCACTCGTTTAAAAAAATTTTTTTTTATTGATTCCACCTCCATTCACTATTACTACACCCATTGTACATTACACATGAATACATCAACTAGGATTACTCTCATAAGCATCTATTGCAGTAAATATTAACATCACAAACACAACAATACATAGTTGATGTATTCATGTGTAATGTATGCTGACGACACTCAGATCTATTTGCCTTTAAAGAAAAATCACACTAGAAATGCCATCAAGTCCCTTATAGCTTGTTTAGATGACTTTAAAGCATGGATGTCTCTAAATTTTCTCAAATTAAATTAAAATAAAACTGAGATTGTGGCCTTTGGAAAAGTGGATTCCTTATGTGCTCTTGGCAGCGACTTTGCTCCATTAGCGAATTACTGTAAACCATTTGTAAGGAATTTAGGCGTAATATTTGATAATGATTTTAAATTTGATAAACAAATAAACTCAGTGGTTAAATCTAGTTTCTTCCAACTGAGAATTTTAGCTAAGATTAAGCCTTTTTTTTTTATCATTCACAAATTTTGAGAAAGTAAATCACGCTTTTATTTCATCTCGACTTGATTACTGTAATGCGTTATATACAGGAATCAGCCAGTCATCTCTCTCTCTCTCTCTCTCTCTCTCGTCTACAGCTTGTTCAAAATTATTCTGCTAGACTTTTAACCGGTACACGCAAAAGTGACCACATCACTCCGGTATTAAAGTCACTTCACTGGCTCTCGGTTCGCTACAGGATTGATTTTAAAATTTTACACCTCTGTACATCTCTGAGCTTTTACAACCGCATACAGTATCAAGAAATCTTAGATCCTCAGACCAGTTACTCCTTTCTGTCCCAAGGTCTAGATTAAAGCTCAGAGGTGACCGAGCGTTTCCTGTCGCTGCGAATAAATTATGGAACGGTTTACCGTTTAATATTAGAGCAGCACCTACATTAGAAACTTTTAAATCCAGACTGAAAGCTCACTTCTTTTCCTTGGCTTTTACACCTGGCTGAGATATTTGACCCGCTTTTATTCTTTTTAATTTTTAATTTTACTTTTTAGTTAAGTTTAATTGATTATTTATTTTAATTAAATTATTTATGCATGATTTCATTGTTTTATTAACTGTCACTAACTGATTTTTATTAACTTTTTACATAGTAATATTTTATTTTATTTGCTTTCATTTTATGCTGTTTAATTCTGGTCATTTTATTTCTATCACTTTGGTCAACTTCAGCTGTTTTTAAATGTGCTATAAATAAATTTGATTTGACTTGAACACTGCTGTCAAAGCAGAAGTACGCTGTTATTGTAGGCCAACCAATATTGACCATTCTATACATACTCCTAATGACAAATGTTGCATATTACACTCTTCATGTTAAGATTTCCCATCATTGGTGGTTTATTGTTGGTCTCATACAGAAGGTACTTTTTTTTTTCTGGTCACCTTGAGATACATCTCCTGCCATTTTACGCAACAGTGTTGTGAATAAGTTCATTTATTGTCTTTATATGCATGTATGTTCTTCGGATTTTGTGTGTTTCTGTTACATTGCAAACCCAAAGTGGTGTGTTATACAAATTTATTACCAATTGCCATATTTCATTGAAAAAATGAATTAAAAAACATGATCGTCAACTATAATTAATGATCGTCCCATCAGAAATGGAAGCTCATTGTTTTGCATTCTCCAGGTTCCAGGTTCAATTCCCGCCTCGGGGTCTGTGTGCATGGAGTTTCCATGTTCTCCCCGTGCTTGGTGAGGGCGGTTTCCTCCCACCATCCAAAGACATGCAGATTAGGCTAAGTGCCGTTCCCAAATTGTCTGTAGTGTGTGAATAAGGGTGAGTGTGTCTGTGTGATGGATTGGCACTCTGTCTTGTGATGTTTTCATATGCAGTGTGATGCAATAGATCTTGAGATACAATTAAAAAATAAAACGCACTCGGAGACATAAATATGCATTCTCATTCAGAGCACAAGGTTTACAGTTGCAGTAAAAAACAACCAACAAACGGAATCTATTTCTCTTTTTCTGAGTTGAAGCAATGAACTCTAGTGTAAATCTTGTTTGCTGACATTGTGTGTTCAAGGATAAAGCTACGCGTCAGGCAATAAACGACCTCGGTGTAACTGAGGCAGCATTTGGGACCTTCTATACAAAGCTTTTTGATGGAATAACACTGTACGCGCATAAAAGAGAGCAATCAGTCACCGCATCGCTTTTCTGACAGTCCTCAGTTAGGGGCCTGGGGTAATCTCATTTCTTTTATCATCAAATATCAAATTTCTTTGCCTTATTGGCAAAGTGCTACACTGACGGAATTACCGGCAGAGAAATTGTCCCAAAAATACAACAGCCTGTTTTTATCCGACTCTCTCCTGATGCTGAATGTCACCCTCTGATTCAGCTGCGGCTTTGAATATGAGTCTCCTGTATTTTTACCCGTTCTATGATAGAAACATTGTCAAACTGCCAAAAAAAAAAAACAAGAAAGAAAGAAAACACGCTAGAAAATCGCATCAAACTGCAGGCTGTTGATTCTCACAATTCTGGCTACAGTGACTACTCCATCCTACTCCATCTGAACTTCAAGGACCATTAACTACACATAATTACACTACGTAAAATCTTTTACAGCTTCGGCTCAATGAAATATATTAGATTAATGTTATTTAATTTGAGGGATCACTTGTTCATCATACCAATAATGATCTGCTCATAATCTATTGCTGCTGACAATACAGTCTGTTTATGTGGACGTATTGTAAAGCTTCTCCTATTATGCTATTGTTAATCTTCTCTCTCTCTCTTTCTCTCTAAGCTACCAAATACACATTCGAACCTGCATTTTTTTTCTAAAAAAAAAAAAAAAAAAAACGTAGGTTTGAAACGGCTTAGGCGAGTGCAGAATTTATTTGCGTTGGAAATGCGGCACATTTTTGGACTCTGTCGCCAGAGTTCTCCTTGAGAAGGTTTAAATACGTGTCGGTTCTAGCAGTTTGCAGTAGTCTCTGCAGTAGCTTTAACAACACCTCATTATCACTCTCCAAACCTGTCACTGTGGTGTGGAGATGGGCATGCACAAATCCCCCTCTCGCGCATCCTTCTTCCTTCTCCCACACACACACACATTAAAGTCAACTGCCTCCGCTGAAACCTAAAAATCCTATTTCTCAATACGTTCATGGTGGAATACTAGCCATCAGGCATGCTCGAGAGCTGGAGTTCTTCACAGGTAAGGAACTGTTTGTAAAAGCAGTGCTTTATTTCCTGGCAGGCAAGAAACTGTTAAAGATGTCAGTCAGTATGTGGTTTACTTTAAATGTGTTCAAAAATAAAAACTTCTTTTCGAGTTTTATGCAGAGAGTCACAGAAATCCATTCACTTGCTATGTACCGCTGAATTGGCGGCACGGTGGTGTAGCGGTTAGCACTGTGCCCTCCAACCTCCATGGTCGAGGGTTTATGTGTGTGGAGTTTGCATGTTCTCCCCGTGCTTGGTGGGTCAGTCCAAAGACAGGCAGACTAGGTAAGTGGAATTCCCAAATTTGTGATTGTGTGTCCTGATAAATTGGCACCTCATCCAGGGTGTACCCCACCTATAGTGCCCCAAGTCCCCTGAACCCCTCCTGCAACCCTGTACAGGATAAGCATTGTACATAGAGAATAAGTGAGAGAGATAATATTAATAAATACACAGTTTCCAATGCCCTCCTTATGACTTTCCTTCTAGTTCTCCATTATTTCTCTACTTTACAAAATGGCCCCAAGGTCTAAATGCATGTGCGAATGCGTGTACACAACATGTGCCCACCTGCGCATCCAGGGTTCTCAAAGACACCACGACTCTCTCCAGGATAAATCAGGAACTAAAAAAAGAAAGAAAGCCAAGAGTATGTTTTGTACATAAAGTGTTTATTCATCTATACTGGTAATGATATCTCCTGTAAATTCTACAGATCTTTCATAACTAGTCAGAAGCTATTGCAGTTACATGACATTGTGGAATAGAATTGGTTCTGAATCAAATTTCTGAGCGCATGAAACCTGATATGCCATAAAATATAGGTTTCAACCAAAGACCGGCTAAAGTGTCTCTTTAAAATGTGAGTTCATGTAACATAATGTGAATTGAGCCAGAGTAATGACACTTCATGGATGACAGCTCCATCTTCACGGTTAAAAGAACCCGCGGGAGATCAGAGGATATGAACAGCATGCTACTGTATATGCTACTAAGCTCAACTAATACTACACTCTACATAATACAAGTACCTGTTTAAGCTGATACTTATAGAAAAGGGGAAAAAAAAAAAAAGGTTGCATTTATATTGGCTTGTGATTTTCCTTGCAGCCAGAACTACGTAAAGGCTGTTACAGGAATCAACATGTTGAGCAATCAGCTTTGAGAATTCACCTGCCATGTGGTAAACATGAATTAGATGCAATGCCTTTTGAATTTAAAAATAAAGGATAAAATAACATTTTATTGCATTCTCCTGGCCCATGTTGGTCCTTTTTTTATTATAATTTTTTGACACATCACTCTCCACTCGGTCCAATCCAGCATGTATATCAAAGTTGGCCGATACGTTTCATGTCCTTGTTAAATCTATCCAGTTGTTTCTATTTTGGGCTGTTGAGGGATCGCTTTCCTTGGATTTGTGTAGCTGACTTGACCACCATCCTATCATCTCCACGGACATCTTTTCATTGACCCGTTTGAATTCCATAATCGTTCATACATAGTCAGTCATTCATTACATGGTAAAGCCAGGTAAGTTTGGGTGTCCATTGAAGCATTTGCATTACCACTGCTGCACCTCTGTGACCTGCCACCACTTCAGCCATGTGGTCTCAATGAGCAAGTGTCTGGTTGCGGTGGCTTAGTGGTTAGCACTGTGATCTTGCACCTCCAGGGTCTGGATTTGATTCCTGTCTCAGGGTCAGGATCCTGTCTTGGCGGCATGGTGGTGTAGTGGTTAGCACAGTGCCCTCGAACCTCCATGGTGTGCATGGAGTTTGCATGTTCTCCACGTGGTTAGTGGGTTTCCCACAGGTATTCTGGTTTCATCCCACAGTCCAAAGACATGCAGATTAGGCTACTTGGCATTTCTAAATCGCCTGTAGCGTGCTACTGCCTACTTGTAAAAATGGGAATAAATGCAATGGTCACTGTTGGCCTCCACAGTCCAAAGTTAGACTACAAAAGTTCCTAGATGGATGATAAATGGAATGTCTGGTTGGGCTGTAACACATTGTCTTAATGCCGAAACATCCATGATATCACATCTGGGGGCATGGGATGTTCACTGTTATCAAATAAACACAGAGGATAAACAGTAGTGTTGAGGGTCCTGAACTATGAGATTCCAGCTGGGCACCGTTCAATGCTGGCGACACGAGTTGGATCCAGGGCACATACTGTACAGGAGATCTCTTGGATCTTCTGAGTTCTGAGAGCTTGTTTGATCAATTTGTGGATCATCTTGTTGAAGGCCTTTCCTAGATCAAACACAGCCATATAGTTTGACTCCATTAGTAGACGAGCTTCAATGATGACGTCCAATTATCTGTACTCTTATCTGTAATCTGAGATGGTTTGGGGTGATGCTGATGATTGCATGACTAAGTAGGTGGGAGTTTAAGCAGTTACTGGTTTCTCCGTTACCCATCCAGATTGGTAGTGCACCCTCTTCGATGATCCGAGTAAATAACAGGCCCCGTTGCTTTGCCGTTTAACCGACCTGTGGTATGATAATTGGTGTGAATGGCCCAGAGACAAGTTCTACAGTTGCCATTTCCTTACTTACTTATTAGAGTGCATATGTACAGTATAAGAGCTGGTAGTTCTGTATTCTCCTTTAAACAGAACTGCTGAGGTGAGTCTGTACCCTCTGTCTTGGGGCTAATCCAAGGGGCAGTAATGTTAATTACCTCTGCTCAGTGTGATATCAGCAAAATGCCACGATTGTGTTTAACATACCCACCATACCTTTCTCATGTTTCTCATTAGTTTCTTATGCTGCTGCTTTCGCTTTAAAGCTAGGAGTTGGTGGAACAAGCCCTAGAGAGAAGCAGAGCTCACCCACCTAAGGAGAATAAACATTATACATATTCATGTGACTTAGAGGCCAGTGTTCTAACACGATAATGTAGGGTTTTTGATACATCTGATGCCTTACGTCTATGCCGAGCACAGCGTTAAACAGACATACACAGAACGATTAACTATAATTCGAGCACACCGCTTGCATATACAGTACAAAGACCCCCTGAACTGAACAACTGGAATATTTATATGTTTCATACATGGATTATGGATTGACTTAGTTCCTTGCATTATTTAATCGCCTGCTTACTCACTTACATCTGCCTGTCCCATTGACAACGCAAATGAAAAGAAAGCTCACAATAGAGTGAGTCAGTGCCCGACTCTGACAAAGAGGAAATCTGCCTGCTATCAGAAAAATTCAATTTAATGTGATAGACATCTGGACACATTGATCCATCATCTCATTCAATTCAATTTCATCTGTTAAAATAACACAAGGGGGAAAAAAGAACAACTCAGGAAATTTGAGGCGTTCAGCAGAGCTAAAGTACGCTTTGAAACTCACTTGACTTGACAATTTGCTTCAGTGCTGACAAAACTGTGTGTCAAACTTGTTATGTGAGGAATACATCTTAAATATAATATATTCCCGTGGGGGAGGAAAAAACAATATAGAAATTTAAATAGCATTTTTTAAAATGAAGACGTACACTGTGAGTGAAGAATGGGATGACTTTTTTTTTTCATAGTTTTTGTTTTTTAACTAAACCCAAAGAGCAGAATGGAATAAGTTAAATACCATTGTTTTTTTGTTTGTTTGTTTGTTTGTTTGTTTGTTTTTAAACAATTTGGGCTATAAATGTTCCCAAATCTCTCTCTATAAATTGTATTATTTTGTAATTAATTCTAATTATGGCCTTGCACCAAGGTCTGGGCTCGATTCCTGCTTTAGTTTGTGTGTGCATGCATGTTCTCCTCATACTTGGTGGGTTTCCTCGGGGTACCCCGGTTTCCTCACAGAGTCCAAAGACATGATTAGGTTAACTGGCATTCCCAAATTGCCCATAGTGTGTGAATAAGTGTGTAAATCGTTGTTTACGGTTGTAAATATGTGAAGAAATACAACAGTCACCATTGGCCTCCACTGTCTCTACTTGGATTAAAGAGGTTCCTTGATGGATGGATGGAATCCTAATCATAGCTGTACAAAAACACATGGATTTATAATTTTTTTTTCACTAGTTTGTTTTTTCCCTCCCATCATGCATCTAGACATACATAAGGCATGCCCTACTTATCATTCTCACCCTCTCTCCCTTTCGGATTGGTTCATCTTGCATCTTATCCATAGCCGACCCCTAATTAAGTTCATTTGTCTTGGAAGGATGGAGGTGCAGCTTGATCAGCAGGCTAACGAGGGACTCTAAGCCTTTCTCAAGGGTCTCATAAAGCCACCACGGAGCCTCAGAGGCTGGTCAGGATTAATGTGTCTGTACGGCGGTAAAATGGGCCACTCCTAGAAGAAAGAGGTTATACATTTCATATGTGGCATATAGAAGGTTGTGCAACTGTAGTGCAATCGAGAATACTGCTCTTTCGCTAGAATATGGGTGTATTTGGACAGGGGACAGATGAAATATTAAATTAAAAGCATATAAAAAGCCATATCTGAAGACTGAATTGAATTATACCTTGCTTGAGGATTTGGCACATGCAGCTTTGCATGGGGATTAGTCAGTTTTGTTTAATTGTGAAATTCTAATTAAAAATGGGCTTGTTATGCAAAATTCCATTCTTTGTTTGTGTCTGTGCAAACAAAAGATGCAAGACATCCTTTTTCCATTTTGTATTGGCCATGAGTTTAAACAAGTCCGTTAGATTTTCCCCTTTTTCATTTGTGACATCATATAAGGAGAGATCCCATTGGCTCAGGCCTCATGAAGGGGTGTGGCTTGGGAGGATTCATAAAATCAGTGAAAATGAACATCTGGAGGAAGAGTAAAACAAAGCGAGTTTGAGGGATTTTTTTAAAATACATTATCGGAGGTGTATTTCAAGTACAGCATTAACACACACACACACACACACACACACACACACACACACACACACACACACACACATATTGAGTAATATACAAACTTCTTAAATTAAATTATGTAGATTTAATGAAAGAAATAGAAATAAATGTATTACTGTGACAGGCTGCAAATTATTTAAGATATGATTTTAAAAATTGGTTGTTTATGTAACAACCTCACCAGCAGCCTCATTTCCCCTCTCATCAGTTCCAACCATTCAGCATCACCAGTATACTAATCACCAGCCGGATCATCTGTCATCATCTGCACCTGTTTCTCACTGGTTCGTGCCTTAAGTTAAATGTTTTTTTATAATGCTTGAATGGTTCATAGGTTACTGTGTGGCTTAACAAATGCTCAGGTACAAGGACTGATATGAAAATCAGAGTCAAAAACCTGCCAAAAATGAGAGGAAGTCCTTCGGGAAACCTGGAGAACTATTCCACAAGACTAAATTACAAAATACAAGAACGTCTGGCTCTTTGGAAGCAAAATATGAAGAAATGAGGGGTTGCTCAAGACTTTCACACTGTACTGCATGTTAACTTGTTAAAGAAATATTAAAATATGGAACCTTTAATATCTGCCAGAGGCTCCCTCCAGGTTTGGACAGACAAAGCTCTTTCTAACCCCGTTTTATTATTTTTATTTTTTTTTTAGCTATAAGCCAATCTTAACACTAACAATATGTCTTACTTGTTTTCATATAATTCATCTCCTAATACAGAAGCTATCAAAAAAGACATCAGTAATAAGGATGACCGCCATAACACTCTTTCCTCTGAGGCACATCAAACTGCTGCTCGTGTAATTTCAGGCTGCGGCGCAACACACTTGGTAAAAAGTGCTATTCGAACGCTTCCACATGTCTGACCTAACAGACCTCCGTGATCGGTTAGTGTTGCCGTAAATGATAGAGAGAGTGTTTGTCACTCCTTATTCTCTGAAAGCACAACTAATTTCGTGAACGCTTATCTGTTGCACCATTTGGAAGCCCTGGACCACTGACCCTCTCTCACTCACCGTCTATACCGTTTAATCCTGTATTAAGGGTCGCGGGGGCCTGGAACCTATTCCAGGAGACTTAGGGCACGAGGCGGGGTACACCCTGGACAGGGTGCCAATCCATCACAGGCCGCACACACACCAGGCAATTTGAGAACACCAATCAACCTAATCTGCATGACTGTGGGAGGAACCCAGAGGACCCGAAGGAAACCCACCAAACATGGGGAGAATATGAAAAATTCCACGCACACAGAGGCGGGAATCGAACCAGGACCCTGGAGGTGCAAGGTGACAGTGCTAACCACTAGTGCTAACCAAGCCTTAAAGTTTCTCACCATGAACTTTTTTTTTTTTTACTATTATTATTATTAATATGTACTGTACAAGTTATACTGTATAAAGTTATAATGCACTGTACTGTATATGTGCCTATTCAGTATACTGTATCTATGATTCAGCAGTGTTTTTCAATTATAATCTGTAAGTCTGTCAGTCCATCAATAGACCTAATTGCTTTTGCTGCATTGTTCCTGAACGCTCGGCTACAGCATATCAGATTAATTTAGAAATGACTGACGGGCCAGGTTTAACTCTGACTCAAGAGATTCTGCTTTTGATCTAATTCTCATAGGTAATCATATTATATACCTACAGTATGTATTTTATACCTACGGATGTCAGATCGTTTCCACTTAAACCGTTTTATCTGGCAGGTATGAAAACGTAAAAAAAACATTCATCTTTTTACCTGCATCAGGGTCACAGTGGATCCATCACGTCTAGGGGCACTTTACATCAGCCAATCCACCTACTGACATCTTTTTTTTTTAACAGGTTATGACACCTATCGTGGTCAAGAGCTGAGCATAGAGTATACACCTCTTTATGAGCGCAGGAATGAACCGGGGGCCCTGGAGCTACCCACTGTGTCACTCTTAATGTACAAATACATATTTATTAGAGGAAAATAAACACTTTATGCCTAACATACAAGGTACAGTATGCATTGTTTAAAGATGCAATTAAATAACGAATGAAAAAATTACGTATTATGTAAAGAGCTGGTACTGTCATCTTGATATACTGATTTAATCATTTCTATAAGAGCTTTATATTCATCATACATGCCCGATATGCATGCGTAATATAACCAAATATTTCCTGGGGGACCCAGCGCTGCAGGTTTATATCATTTTCTGCACCTGCTTAATATCAGGAGTCGTCGAATCCAGTGTGTTAGAGCAGCGTCCCGACGGAGCGGGTTTCGAAAGCTGCGGATGTAATGAGATCTACAACGCGGTATAGAAATACATTTCTATAAATAACACGGCTACATTTTATAGTAACAACAAAGAGCTTCTGCTAATATTTCTGTCCAGGTTTTATGTTCATATTACACCACATTTTATGAGCAACAGGGGTGCAAAGTAGATCAGAGCAATTGAAATGGAGTACCTCCGAACCGGTATCGATTGATGCGGCTCCGTAGAGATAATCCATCCACGTTGGCAGTCGGCTGGAGCCGAAATGCCAGGGTGTGCCTCCCTACTTTACTGCTAATGCTACGGCTATCCACTCCTGCAGCAGTTTTTCTAAATTCAAGCATGGATCCCTTACGCCTTCAGGGCCAGCGCTTCTACCTCCTCGAGACGTTCCTGCTGTTCCGCAGGGAATAGAAAGATGAGGAAAGATGAATATTAGAACAGCGAGCTGCAGATATCAGGCCAGACCTTGATTAGAGTCAGGGCTCATAGTGCCTTTACTGAATAAGAAGCGGGCTGTTATTAAGGTGGATGATTAGTCAGAGATTTCCAAAACCCCAGTGGCGCAAAGCTGGCCTATATAAGCTTTTTACGGTCCCACTGTACTTTTCGTGGCAGTGTCAAGAGGAGACATGGCACACAGTACTAAAACATTCCCTCAGAGACGACATAGACTTCGCTGCTCCCTTTTTATGACTTTATGAGTTTTCTGCTTTATGTACTGTAGACTCTGAGACAGATTAAACTCTTCTTTCATACCCATGCTTGTGCACCATGCTCTGTGTAATTTTTTTCCTGTACGGCATAAAGATCCAAGAACAAGAAAGCACGTAACTGAAAGTACAGACGTAAAGACATAACATACTGTACACCATATGGACAAACCTGCAATGACATTATATCCAAATTCACATACTTCAATATGGAGTCGGTCCCCCTTTCGAGGCTATAACGGCTTCCACTCTTACTAGAAGGCTCTCCACAAGATTTTGGAGTGTTTCAGTGAGAATTCGTGCCCATTCATTCTGTAGAGCATTTATGAGGTCAGGCACTGATGTTGGACGAGAATGCCTGGCTCGCAATCTCTCAAGCTCACTGGAGTTGAGGTCAGGGCTCTGTGTTAGGGCCAGTCAAGTTCTTCCACAACAAATTTGCTGATTGATGGCCTTTGCTTTGTGTGCATTCATGTTGGAACAGGAAATGGCCATCATCAAACTGTTCCCATGAACTTGGGAGCATGAAATTGTCCGAGATGTCTTGGTATGTTGACGCACTGAAATGGCCCTTCACTGGGGATAACGGGCCTGATTGATTGAAACGTCTGAATTCAATAATTAACAGGTTTGACCAAATACTTTTGTTTATATAGTGACTTCCTCAGCATTTTTTTTGTTTTTTTTGCCCTCGACCCTTTTAATAGGAACGGGTTCCTATTAATCAGCCAATCATGTTGCAGCTGAAAAAAATCCATGAAATCATTCAGATACATTTCTAGAGTTGTAGAATGTACTGTATGTTTGAAAAAAACAAACAACCAGAGAGCAAATAAAATGTTTTCTTGGTGAGATAGGTCAGAGGTGAATTGCCATGCTGGCTCAAGATGACAAGAAGGACTCTAGTAATTCATAAAAATATATATATTTTTTTACAATCATCGCAAGGGAAAAAAATAAAACATTGTGGAAAAAAAAAAAGAGATTTGCTTCAACCACAAGAGATCATGTCAGGTTACTCTGCTGTCAGGCAAGAACAGAAATCTGAGTCTACACTGAAACTGAGACATACAGATTGAAAAAATATCACATGATGTTTTCACAAGCTTCTTCAAAAACGATGAAATTGTGCCCACTGTCGAAAGGAGTTCAATTACAGTTATAATAATGTAACTACGTAAACAAAGCCTTGGCTGCCAGGTTATACCACATGATGCAACAACCACAACCGTACAGTCGAACTCCCATTAGCAGTGTACAGATGGCAATTTGTTTAAAGTCATTTAGGCTGAATCTTGACAGTGTGGATGTGTATTTTATATTTATAGAGCAATACGCATCGTAGCCTAAAGGTCAAATCCCACCAGACACCTTTCAGAAGCGCCGTGTTTAATGATATGTTTTTATTTACTCACCCACATAAGTGACGCTAAACCCATTCGAAATCAAACCAGCTTACTTTCTTTGTTGTTAACTTTATCTTACTGTATGTTATCAACAGTAATGTGCAGAATTACTATGCAATCTGTTTATGCATACGATGACGAGTACAGTGTTTACAGTAGAGACTGTAAAACGTTTGCTTTCCTCATTCAAAAGGTTTCATTAACATAAAGTATATTTGTAGACTGTTTAAATGTAAAAATAAAATAAAATAAAGTTAGTAGGCTGCACAGAGCCGGTTCGTTACGGAATGTATTTCGGTAAACTGGTAAATCCATCCTTGTTTGGACGCATGTTTAACATTAAATTGTGTAAAATGTTTTTTTTTTTATATATATATTATCTCGCTCTTGTAACTCTCTTATTCAAAGCTCTGTTGTGTCTGGATAAAGTTTCAGCTTAAAGTTTAAATCTGAATTTAAATTGCATTTTATTCCGCGTATCATGTTGTCCTTAATTAGTCGATATATTAAAAATTATATAATCCTTACAAATGCCAGTCTAATTGTATAATATGGTGCGGTTTATTATGATGTGCTTGAATAAGCTTTGAATAAATTAATCTGTAGTTAAAAATATATATATATAATATAATTCTACTATAGGAGTACCTTTCCAAGGCCTAGTAAACACATGTAGAGGAATTTATTATTTTTTTTAAAAGTCTCTCACCCACTGTCATTCTCAAAAAATTAAAAAAAAACTATTTGTGCATATACGTACATTATAGTAGGTCTAGGTCAATATAAGTTTTCCTGCTCGGCACAATGACTGTGAAGTTTGTCACTCACAAAGTAAATAATCAGACTCAAATCAAATCATTCCACAACCCTTGTTCTGTGCGAAAGTACAGCCCAAAGTTCAGCTGAGACTCGTATGAAGCTTCTGTAGTCCCACTGAGCTAAATCAACTTGGTATTTTTCAAAGTAATGATGTATTAATTACAAATTGATCTTAATTCTTACACTAAAACTACTATCCGTACAGTTAACCGGAACGGCAAGCTCGATGTAGCTCAGTAGGACTGCAGAAGCTTTATACAGTACGAGTCTCAGCTGAGCTTTGGAATGCATTTGTGGATGGAACAAGGGTTGTGGAAATTGGCCCTGAATACTTACACTGTATTGGATGACAAACCTCACTGTCAGTGTGAAAAGCAGGAAAACGACTACAGACCTACTGTAATATGTACACTACCAGTCAAAAGTCTGGACACACCTTCTAATTCAGTGGATTTTCCTGATTTTTATTTCTTTCAACATAGTAAAACAATGCCAAAGACATGCAAAATATGCAATAATCTCCTTTGAAAATTGGATGTTGAGATTTGTCTGTTACTTGAAAAGACCAAAGTACCCCATTAACCATAACCTTACAGGCATGTTGGCCAATCAGAAGCCTGAAAAAAGTTCTTGCCAGGTACATCACACTCTGACGTCAAACACAGGAGATACATTGCCTATGGTGCGCTCCTACCAGCCCAAAATGCTGTTTTTTCTTCCCGAACCAACATGGAAAACAGAGTTTCTAACTAACTATCTTTACCCCGTAAGGAGTTTTTCAAAATGTTTTCAGTGACCCACAAGAAACCTGTTTTTAAAAATACCCTTGTATATGGTGACAAGGCCTAAGTGTCACTGCATGGCCGTGCTTTAGATATATTACACAAGTGCTGATTTCCTGGAGGTGCCCAGAGTCAGTGCCAAGAGGTCTTGTGGAGCCAAGCCCGAGCGTGTCAGAGCTGCCCCAGGGGCACTATTAAAACCTAAAACCTATGTTAATGGTTTAAATGTTATAGTGGCTCAAACGGTTAAGGCTAGTCGGGGTTCGAGCCTCGGCATTGTCAAGCTGCCACTGTTGAGCCCATGAGCAAGGCCCTTAACCCTATCTGCTCCGGGAGCACTGTACTGTATCCTTGCTGACCCTGCGCACTGACCACAGCTTCTTAACTAGGATATGTGGAAAAAAATCATTTCACTGTGTTGGTTTGTTCGGTTAAATAAGGTAAAATTAATTGAATCTTAAATCGTAAATGTTGTGGCTGAACGG
Organism: Clarias pachynema; assembly: GCA_030014365.1. NCBI lineage: Eukaryota > Metazoa > Chordata > Actinopteri > Siluriformes > Clariidae > Clarias > Clarias pachynema. The sequence continues at coordinate 4,111,773 of JAQMYL010000007.1, read as the reverse complement.
TTTATGCTTGATTACTGTATTTTTTTGCTGCAAGGTTGGAGCCAGTTTAATGATGCACAAGTCTGGAAAAATCTGTAAGAGAACCTCCCAAGTCTAGTCGTAAAACGTTCCTCTTACTTGTACTGTATCTGTGTGCACTTCCTCCTGCACCCGGTCCAGGATAATCTCCATCCCATAAACGTTAGTAGTTTTGCACTCGGTTCTCTGAATAAACAGAACAATTACATAATTCACCGCATAGACTCACTCTGTGTGTGAAATTCATACACCGGGTTCAGAGGCAGGATAATAGTCGTTCGCATTCTGCTTTCTGACCTAACTGATGGATAAGTGTTTCCTTCCTGAAAATTGCATTTTCAGTATAGATGGATCAGTGGTAACGTATGCCTTGCTTATCACCACCAAACCATGAATACCAGATGCAGCAATATTGCTCTGCTTGGGTGACATAAATCTATTGTAATCTACATTGCTGCACACAGGGAGTCTGATTTATTCAAAGCGACAGTGTGCCGTGTGTTCAGCCTTTTCACCTATTTTTCAGGCTGTTTGTTTGGTTAAATAAGCTTCGGCCGCGTGCTCTAAGAGGCAATCACGCCAAGATTTCCGGAGTGCTCGACGGAGAAGCTGCGTCTTGAGCGCAACATTTTTCTTTCTTTCATTTCGGTCTGCGTGGGAATTTATACTTGCGCAATTTTAGACCTTTAACAAATTGCCTTACCGCTGACCACCTGCACTGAACTGAGCAATGAAGAAATCACATCTTTCGACGAGTTTGGCTCGGCTTATTCTTACTTCAGCAGCTTAGCTTTCGAAGCCTCTCTCTCTCTCTCTCTCTATCTCTCGCTAGGCTGATTTAGCCATGTTTTGACAGGAAGTATGGCAAGGGGCTTGTACCGTGAGCTTTTTGGTTAGTCACCTTCACGGTCAATTAGCTCATGAATCAGGTGCAGAGTATCTGACAAGTGGCAATTGGGGAACGAAGACAGGTGGTCGCGAAAGAACTTAAGGAGATAATACACACCCAGTAGAAATTTATGCAGCTTCTTTTCAGATTAGGGAAGAGACCGAGTTTTTAATACCTATTTAAATACCATATTCCGTCAGCCATGTCAGACACGACTTCAACGCAAACATTTAGATTGCTTAAGCTTTAATGCCAACTTTATCTCCGATGATGTTTACAGTTTAGGATGAAATGAGCTCGAAGTTTGGAAACGAAGCCATTTTCCGACAAATATACCTGAAACAAAGTGCAAGCGGAACGGCATTGCGAGTACCCTAAATGTTGTAACGGCACATCTAGACCTCATAAAATCGCTTGAAATGTTTTAATGTCCTAGACGGTTTAGTTTGCACAGCAATTTTGTCAGTTGCCTTTGTTCTTTTTCTTTTTTTTTACACCTGACACTGCATCTGCTTTCACATTTCTTTTTAGAAAGGACACTTGCTTTTTAAAGCCTTTTGCTCACCTCTTTCGCAGTGTCTCCGAGAAGAAAGTGGCAAGATGAGCACAACAGGTCTGCAGACGGGAAGCTGTGAAGCAGGAGAGAGGGAATTTATAACCATTGTCTCTTTCAGAGCGTTACTGTGTCCACCATTAAGGTAGAAATGACATGGTGGTAAGCGGCCAAACGAACATTTTATTATGATAGCGCCTTAATAAAACTACAGCACACTGCCTCATTATTGTGCTTAGGACAAAAAAACAAAAAAAAACTCCTTAACTCTGCATGATGAGCAGTTTAGACTTTTGGCAAATGAGAGATGTATGTGTGTGTGTGTGTGTGTGTGTTTTGGATATGGAGAACAGTGTCACTTAAGGATTCATTCTGTCAAGCATGGTAGTTAGTGACTGATGTAATATAGGTGAAACTCTGCACCTCTTTCTGTGATAGCGAACACATCATTCATTACCCATAACAAGAAAATTGGACTATTAGGATGAATGTGTATAAAGACGTGGAATGAATGTCATGAAGCAGGCAAGCGATGCCAATCTCAAGCAACATATCATAATTGAATGAACAATGAATTTAACAGATGTTAAGCAAGTATTGCAGAGGTGGCTCTGACCACAGAAGGTAGGTCATAAGGGATTCGACTTGGGTCAATATGATTATCATTGCACCCTTCACCTCCGACATGATATCTGTGTGGAGGATACCCCTGATTTCAAATCTATGGTATATTACACAAAATCTATGTTAGGTACGAACATATGGTTTATTGGTAATTATCCATACCTTAACCCAAAAAGGAGTTCTTTTAGTCGTGAACTTGCCCGGAGAACTTCTAAACAAGACAGATGGATTGGCACACACCCTGTTCCAATCCATCGCAGGGCACACACTACGGGCAATTTAGGAGACCTGAGAGAACATGCAAACTCATGCATACAGACTCCGAGGCGGAACTCAAACCCGGACCCTGGAGGTACAAAGTGACATTGCTAACCACTAAGCCACCGTGCCACCAAACACCATACTTAAAGGACTTCAATTAGATAATTACTGCAGTAATTAATATGCTATCTCAGCTTCTAATTTCTGAAAACACCCATGTTGGAAGGTGGATCCCTTGGTCAAAAGGGTCAACTTACTTACTCAGCAACATTATGTGGCAATAAAATGAAGTTAGCTGATGACCTCAATGTACTGAGTGACCACATTGTTACATCTACAGTATGAAGTTTTTGTTGTTGTTGTCCCAGATGATATACAGTATAAAAAATCACAACATCCTGGTAGCAGCGGGAAAGTCCAGGCAGTTTAACCGTGAGGTCCAGAGGGAGTTGAGTAAGATGTCATGAATGGAGCATGAGAAAGGTATTGAGGAAAGATGCTTTTGACAGATTTGAAGGGATGGTTGCGCAAGTGGTATTGTGCAGGAGTAGAGGGGGTTTATGGCGTAGGTGATAGCGGGGAAATTGCCTGATCAGACCTGAGAGAGAATGACCTGTTGTTGAAAGGAAACATAAGTTGTTGTGTATGTGGCAAGTGTGTGGCATCTGTACTTTAATTGTGGTTGGTGGGATGTGAGTGAGTGGCAAGGGATAGGTCTTATGAACTGATTGTAGGTAGTGGTAGCATCTTTACGAGACTGTCCCCAGGATGAGACGGCCAGGGAGAGGAGGGTGTTGAAGCGGCGGGTGGCTTTATTGCGAAAGTGACTATTTGATGTTGAAATTAATGTCTAGTGTCAAAAACAGATGGAGACTTTTCTTCCCTGATGGCACAGCCATATCCGAGGCCTCAAACTGTGAAAGAGTGGTCCCGGAAGAATAAGGAATCATTTTCCCAGATGAATTGGCCACCACATTGTGCACTGTAATCAAAGTTAAACATAATTAATCAAAAAAATGACACATGTTATCAGAATAAAATTGCATTAAAAAGTTATAACCACTAACCTTGGCCTGTCTGTAGACATTCTTCACTTTAGTATTTGTGCCATTTTTTTAAATGAATTTGCAATCCTGGCATCACGCTAGGTAGAAGGATGGGTAGAAATGTTGTCTGGTTCATTCTCAGCTTGAAGTTGCAGACACTCCTGTTGTATTTCAAAAGGTTAACAAAACATGGCAGTCTGTCAAGAAACTCCAATCTGAAAAAGATATCTTTTCAAATAGTTCTTCCTCCTTTATAGCTATATTTCCACAAATGGGCCTCCATTTGTAAAGTTAAGTCCAGACTTTATTCATCACATATACTTTACATATACACAGTGAAATTCTTTATTCTTTGCATATCCTAGCTTTTTGTTAGTAGGCTGGGGTCAGCCATTATATATAGGGTTAAGGGCCTTGCTCAAGGGTCCAACAGCGGCAACCTGGCGGAGCCGCGTCTTGAACCGCTGGCCTTCTGATCAGTATCTGAGAGCCTCCACCTCCCCACATTTGTGTTCCTCTAATTACATTTACAAATATGTACAGTGTGTTAAGCTAAACTTAACATTATAAACAAAGCTTCAGGGTTCTTCATGTCAACCTTTCTTTATATTTCAGATAAACAGCTTGACGGTATTAAATATCTACAGTATGTAAAGCATTGATAAAATCAAACTCAATAATAATAATAATAATAATAATAATAATAATAATACTATAAGTAAATCATTGGATATATGTACTTAATGTCTTTGGGCATGGGTACATGAAATTTCAACTTCAACTCCAAGAGCTATAAGAGTTAATGGCATTAGCTTGCGGTGTCAGACTAGATTTAGTCAGGGAATATCTCGACACCATTTCAATGTAAATGTGCACAAAACACAGTGAACCTTATGAGAAAGAGAATTAAGTCGAACTTAAGGCCATTTAGAAGGTGAGAGTTGTGATAGCTCCTGTTTCTTTGCACCTAAGACCAGGAATCACAGTCTCTTATGTAAAGGCTGATTTAAAGTACTCTTCTTTTTCTTCTTTTGGAGAAAGTCCCACTTGTGAAGATATTAAGAATGTTTAAGGGGGATTAAATGTCTACCACCAACTGCTCTTTAAATCCTTTTTTATCTGGGTTTTTGGAAAGACGAGAGAGGATAGACGGGGGGTGTGGGGGGATTGAAGGGGGGGGGGGGGCGTTGAAACACAGCCCCTCAAAGAGTCTGGTGAAATAGCCTTGTCAGAATAATTAGGCTCTCGACATTTAAGAATAAAATTATAGTAGGTTTCTTTAGTGGCTGCCTTTCATATTGTAATAGAGAATGAATGAAATACTTTGGAATAATAGCGGACACATAAGAACTTTGATCATGTGGTAAAGTCTGTATATTTGATCATATGCGCCATATATAATTTAGAAAGCACGATCTTTAATGTGCAGATAATGATTTTGCCGAGCAAAGTTTAGTACAGTATTCCTTTTGATCCTTCTTCTCTTTCTATTAAGTCTATTCTTATCGCACACTTGTCCTGTTCGTGGATTGGATACACCATTGCTACTGAGACCAATCCCTCGTTTCTGTGTAAAATAAACCGTTTGGTGGGTTTCCTCCAGGTACTCTGGTTTTCTCCCACAGTCCAAAGACATGCAGATTAGGTTAACTGGCGTTCCCAAATTGCGTATATGTGCGTATGCGTGTGTGCCCTGCAATGGATTGGCACCCTGTTCAGGGTATATCCTGCCTCGCACCCTACTGTAGGTCTCCTGGGATAGGCTTCAGATTCCCCGCGATCCTGCATACCGGATAAACTGGTGTATGCGATGGTATATATACATTACCGTTCAAAAGTTTGGGGTCACTTGCAAATTTCTTCGTTTTTGTTTAGTGATTTATTTTCTACATTCTACAACAATACTGGGGATTTCAAAACTA
>JAQMYL010000007.1:4092289-4104858 GCA_030014365.1 Clarias pachynema | reverse complement strand
CAGGAACCTCGCAGGGTCGGCCTTTGTCTACTGAAGCTGGCACAATCTCCAGATGCCTCGGGATGGGTAGAAGAATAAAGAACAGGTGGAAAGAATTAGCATAGTTGCCATTCAGGATAGATGTACTGGAGTATGAGGTTCTGGGATGAACTACGTGTATCCCAGATTAAAGAGATCTGTCTACTTTTGAATTGGGAAACTGTGTCTGAGCCCCGAACATTGTCTGGAAGCCTATTCCAAAGCTTTGGAGCTAAATATGAAAATGCCCTACCCCCTTTGAGTTTGATTAGAATACTGCTGATGCTGAGTGGTTGTAACAGACGAGAGGGGAAATGAGGTCGCTGCTGAGGTTGTTACATAAACAACCAATTTGCAGGCACTTTGCAGTCTGGTACAGTAAAACATTTGTTCTCATTTTTTAAACCTACATCATTTAATTTTAAAGTGAATTAAATGAGGGGCATGCATTCATTCATTTACTCATTCTTTCATCTTCTATACCACTGATCCTGTGTACAGGGTCAGGGGGCTGGAGCCTATCCCAGGGACAGGGTTCCAATCCATCAAAGTGCATGCATACACACGTATACACATACTACAGGCAATCTGGGAATGCCAGTTAGCATAATCTGCATGTTTTAGGACTGTAGGGGGAAACAAGCACATCCGGAAGAAACACACCAAGCATGGGCAGACCAAACTGGGAAAGTGGGAATCGAACCCTTGACTGTGGAGGTGCCACAGTACCTACCACTAATTGAAAAATTGGAAATTTTATTATAATGTGTTTCACTTTTAGTAAAAATCCAATGTGGTCGTCCAGTTTAATAGAGTTGCTTTCCATTAAAATCCCCATTACAGTAAATCCTGTGTTAATCTTTAAGCACAATCAGATCAAATAAACCTGAAACACTTGAAATATTGCAAGAAATTTAACTCATGACCCCATGGTAAGGCGGATGATTAAAAAAAGCTAAATAAAGCAACTGACAGCAATTTAGTGCTTACACTTTAAAAAGCATCGAAACAGATGTGAGTTGTGGCCAAGACTGTTGAATCCTGCACTCTGATCTGAAGAAAGTAGTCCATGTTCAATGGAAAGTGAAAAGCACAAATGATTACTCTAAAAAAAAGAATTTATTGGCTAACCTTGTTAGACACTGTAATGAAGCTGGAACTCTCTCCAGGAAGATTTTTTTCCCAGATGTTAATTGTAGGAGTGCAGAACTGGATGACCCAGATGTCCATACTGAAGATTTCAACACACTTACTATTGCTCAACTTTACAGAATAAAGTTATATAAGAGCTACAGTATAAACACACACTATCCTTATTAACCCATAAGAATTAATCATACAATTAAGATTCAATTACTTGTCACATGTAAGTTACAGCACAGTGAAGTTGTTTTTCATTCCAGTTCCAGCGCAGGGTCAGCTAGGATACAGCACCCCTGGAGATGATAGGGTTAAGGATCTTGCTCAAGGGCTCAACAGAGGCAGCTTGGCAGTACTGGGGCTCAAACCCCCGATTGAGCCACCTCTGCAAAGATGGCACCTCATATCACTCTTTTTAAAACATGTATCTAGTAACATGAACACACAAAAAATCCTTCCTAAAACAGCATCTTTTTTTATATCTGAATTTATTCAGGCTGTACTCTATATTCATCGCAGTGAGAATCTTCTTCTATGCAGTTGAACTAAGCAGCCTTAAACCCTGCATCTACTGTAAACAGCATCAGAGGCTCTGCGTCAGCCTTGATGTCCTTCATCAGGCACTCATTTCCACCCAGGCAACACAGTTTGCACAGCTCAGCTCCTCTCCACTGATAAAATGAGTCAATTCCAAACCCTAATAAACACAAACAAAACATTACCTCATAAGAATTGTTATGCAAATATGTAAGGTCGTGCTGAGGCATGTCAGGGTCCTGCAGGAAAATGTAGCTTGCTAAAGGTATCGCCGCAACCCTTTTTCATAAAAGTGAAAAAACGAAACTGCAGATTTATTAGTATTAGGGCTGGACTGTATATATTGTATATATTGATATCATTTTCTATTAGAGTGCACTATGCTTTTCACGCAAGAAAGCTTAGCACTATTGGGAAGCAAAACATGAATCAGAATCCTCTATAATACACTTGCAGAGGGCAGCAACATTTCATCGCAAGACAAGAATCAACTCAAAAGCATCAACAGCAAAATACTCCTGCTCTTCTTCACCTTCCCAAGAAAGTACACCTTTCCCCTGGGACACACTTAATCGTGCCCCAGGGCAATAACGCCACTATCCTCCGATGCCTCTCCCAGAACTAAGACAGTGACATCGGGTGTGGGAACCAGGAGGGAGCTTACTGTAGCATCGAGGCTGTGACATAACTTGGCATGGGTGCTGTAGCTAAAGCTAGGTTGAAATCTAGGCCGTACAGTTACTTGGCATGGGTGCTGTAGCAGGACCTAGCCCGGAATCTGGGACATAGTTTGCCATGAGGGTTGTATTGGTGAGCCTTGATGGGGGAGCTAGACTAAAACTTTAGTTGGGTTGGAACTTGTGCATGGAAACGCTATTTCATGGGCTTTTCAAGCAGGGAACGTGAATGGTGCACAAAGTCTCCAAAACCATGGATGGAGCTAACTCAATTTTTGTCAGCAGGAGGCAACAACATGATGTCAGCAGGCAGCACCAGGAATGGTTGGCCGGGGAGCATTTTCATGGATAGAATGCATTGCAAGAGTAAAATCACTGAAGCTCTGGTTGAACTAGGCATGAGAATCACTAGGGCAGGTTAGGGAAGTATTGGAACAGGGCAGGGAAAAGGGGCAGGGCCTGACATTGATGAGACAGAGCCAATCACTCCACTATTCTCCGATTCCTGATCTGCTGTATCAGATACTGAATTTGCTGAAACAGGGCACAGCTTTTGGAGCAGGGTCTTGCATTGTGGGGATGTGAAGGCACATTGCTGGGGTAGGTAATGGACAGAACCTGGGGCAGGGGGACAGAACAGGACATGTTTCAGGTAGAGCAGGGCATTATCCAGGTAGCATCTTTGGTTGGATCGTGATGCAAGGAACAACTATGTTGGCCTCAGTTGAACACTCATTATTCCTGGTCTTTCATCTAACAGTGAAAACCCCCCACCCCCACTGAGTTGAATCTCTTAGACCCTCTGGAATCTCAGTAAAAAAAAAAATGGAGGGAATCTGCCTGCTATATCCAAAAAAACGGTCTTGTGTTTTGTCGGAGATAAGGGATGAGGCCAGACGTTTATCTTTACTGACAGCAAAAACTAAAACCAAAGTACCACACCAGGCAACAAAACTATACTTAGCTTAGCATATATCATCACACTGCTAGGAACAAAAACATGAATCAGAATCCTCTACAAAATACTGGCATAGAACGAAAGAAAGAAAGACAATAAGTCATCCCAAAAGTGTAGCGTTTAAAGAAATGAAAATAATCCGCTCTAAACAAATCTACATACTGTACATGGAAACATGAAAACAGAAGCCATAATGAGTAAAGAAAAAAAATGACCTTGTCGCACCCTGCTGAGGAAATTTGGATAAATAACTGCCGACTTGCACCTCCACGGTCTGGATTTGATTCCCACCTCTGGTCTGTGTGCATGAAGTTTGCATGTTCACTCATGCTGGGTTTCCTCGGGGTACTCCAGTTTCCTCCCACAGTCCAAAGACATGCAGGTTAGGCTAATTGGTGTTCCAAAATTGTCTGTAGTGTGTGAATGAGTGTATCAGTGTGTGTATGTGCCCTGCGATGGATTGGCATCCCATCCAGGGTGTACCCCACCTCATACCCCACTGGAAGTCTCCTAGGATAGGCTCCAGGGCCCCCACAACCCTGTATATAAAGGATAAAAAAGCGGTATAGACAATGAGTAAAAGTGAGTGAGTATGTTACGCTGGTCAGATTCAACAGACCAAGTATGCAAGTGTGTTTGAATTAATTGTCCAGTCTTTTACTGTCTCTAATCATGCAAGGAGGAATGTGTCAATCTTTATTTTCCTGTTCTGGAAAAGTACAACTTCCTTCTTTTTTTGCTTCATTAATCTCTTTCTCTTTCTCTGTCTCTCTGTGAGCAGCAGGCATTGTGACTGCTATTGTCATTGATTTGATCTATGACCTGTTTGACAGAGTAAATCACTACACACAAACACACACACACACACACACACACACACACACACACACACACACAACAAGAAAAGCTGCGGCAAATTCTATTCATTAACAGAAACACAGCTCAGAACATATTACACAGTTAGAAATCCTTCATGTTCTCATGTTGACATGGTGTGATTTATTTTCCTGCCAGTGTAAGCATAATTTTCTGGTTAATACTGGTGTACTGTTCATTCCATTGGGCATAGGGCATTTTCTGGGAGCAAATGAACTAATGTGAGTAGAGCAGCACAATTAGGAATTTGACACTTTATGCTTGCCATATACTGAGACACCCTCTCAGCACAGATGCAAAGTCACAATGGGTCTGACTTCAAGCACAGGCTCAAAATCTTGTTTTATCCCCCCATCATACTGAATCATCTGCCTCCATCTAACCCTATTCTCCGCACCTTCTTCTCTCACACAACTAACTACATGTCCTCTCTCCATACAGTAAATGCATCCATAAATCTCCTCTTTGGTCTTCCTCTAGACCCCCTGCCTGGCAGTTCCAACCTCAACATCCTTCTACCAATATGCTCACAATCACTCTTCTAAACATGCCCAAACCACCACCTCAACCTGTCCTTTCTGACTTTATCTCCAAAACATCTAACATGTGTTCCTCATTTGTCATCCTGTCCATCACCATAGCAAACAAGAAGGGGCTCAGAGTCGATCCTTGATGCAGACCCACCTCCGCCTTGAACTCTTCTCTCGCACCTACAGCAGATCTCACCACTGTCTTACAGCTCTCATACATGTCCTGCACCCCTCTAACATGCTTCAGACTTCCTCATACAATATCACAGCTTCTCTCTCTGCACCCTGTCATACGCTTTCACTAAATCTACAAAGACACAATGCAACTCCCTATTACCTTCTCTGTACTTCTTCTTCAGCATCCTCAAAGCAAATATCACATCGGTTGTACTCTTTCTAGGCATGAAACCATATTGCTGCTCACAAATGCTCAATTCTGCCCTTAACCTAGCTTCCTTTACTCTTTTCCAAAGCTTCATTGTATGGCTCATCAGCTTTATTCTGCTGTAGGTGCCCAAGCTCTGCACATCTCCCCTGTTCTTAAAGATCAGCACCAATACACTTCTCCTCCATTCCTCTGGGATCCTCTCGCTCTTCAAGATCTTGTTAAACAGACTAGTCAGAAATTCTAAGCACTTCCATACCTCCACAGTTATGTTATCAGGACCAACTGCCTTTCCACTTTTCACGCCCTCCTCAACTCACTCTAGGTTATCATTAACAAGTAAAATGTATAAAAAAAAAAAAATAAAAAAAAAAGTGTTGTCAGATAGTCAGTTATTCCTTGGTAAGGTTTTTGTCCACCTTGCTAAGACAGGCTTTTTTCTTTTTTTGGTCATCTTACAACTTTTCTATGAGATTGAGATCAGAGCTTTGTGAGTATTGGCAGCTCAAAGAAGTTCACTTTGTGGTATTAAAGTACGATTCGATTGCAACTTTGGATCATCATTCTCCTGTAAGACAACTTTCTGTCTGTTGTCTTAGAATGTCACTTAAATATTTATAGATCAAACTGCACCAGTCCCTTCCCCAGCAAAACACCTCCACAACATGATGCTGCCACCCCCATGCTTCACATATTGTTAGTGTTATTCAATCCAGACATAGTGGCAACTATTACAACTAAACAGTTTATTTTTGGATCGTCTGACTGGAGATCAGTCCTCACCTGTAAACATTGTGTGGCCACATGGCCATAAAGGGTTCTTTTAATAATAGTGAATGTAGTTACCGTGATACCTACCCCTTGCTTCCACCTAACAGGAATTTTTGGTTGTCAAAACGTTGTGATAATGTTACAGACATTGAAATACCATTGGTTCAGATTGTTTTTGAAAATTGATAAAATGAGGTCAGAACAACGTCGAACAAATCTCATTAGCATAATATACATAAATGAGTCAAAAATTATCTGCACTCCGGTTATATTGTTGTCTTATCAGCACTTTCCGATCAAGGCTACTGTCTCCCCAGTCACTGCTGTGCAGATATAAATATGCTACACCAGTTCACACTTTTCAGTCACATTTTCTGTGGTCCGAGTGTAAACCTTGTGCCGAAACAACTCACGGAAGAGCGTGAACAGAAGCATTTGGATATCTGCAAATAGAATTTGGACTGACACTCTAAGGAATGTTTAAGTTTCTTAAACAGGTGACGAGACACAAATTCCTCCCTTTGAGACTGAGAGTAAACGGCATAGTATGGAACCATCCTCAATCACCAACCAAGAACGAGTTTAAAAAAAAAAAAAGGTTCAACAAGCTGTAGTTAAACTTCGGAGGACTGCTATCAGAGGGTGTTAACATATTGCATGACAATGCACGTCTGCACACTTCTGCCCACACTGTCGACACTCTGGAAAGACTTTGTTTTGAGGTGTTAAAGCATCCTCCCTACTATAGACCTGATCTCACACTGTCAGACTTTCACCTGATTGGTCCCATGAAAGTAGCCCTATGAGGACGAAAATTCACTTCGAATGAAGAAGTGAAGACAGCAGTGTGTTCGTCGCTCACAGCTCAGCCTAAAACATTTTTTAATGAGCGAATACAAAAGCAGACAAACAAAGTGTATTTGAAAGCAAGGAGATTATATCGATGATCTATTAGTTTATTCTAAGAGTTTAATTAAAATAAATTCTACAGCCAGAATGCGGATAATTTTGGACTCACCCTAGTCCGGTTCATCGAGTATCTAATATGATATGTTCATACTGCACAATATTATTAATGCTATAGTGCAGGACGTTACCGTAGTAGAACCAGGTAAAATAGTGTGGTACATGTATTGTATCAACAAATAAGTACCATGGTACTAATTTCTTGCGGGTACACCTTTGCATTAGTCTCACGTTGGTATTTTTTAACATCTTGTCAGTGCTTTTGCTGTGATTGCAGCTTTGAATGACATCTCATTAAAAACATTGACGTAATAATAATATCAATTACTTAAAATAAATTAAATTATTTTGTTTTTATTTGGGTTTCACTTGAAAAAAAATTGACAGTCTTACAGAGCAGCTTCCCAGAAATCTAGATGCAGATTTATATTTAGAATCCAGTAGCCAGAGGTAAGCCTGAGGCAAAAGTGGTAAGGAAAAACTTCTTGAGATAAAATAAGGAGGAAACTATGAGCTAAAACAGAATCAAAATGAAACTCGTTCTCTTCTGCGTGGCACGGGATAGTGGATTCATGAATTATTACTGTTTAATGATTGTGTGGTGTAAAGTCAAACAGTAGACTACTGATGGTGTCGAAAGGACAGTCAGTACACTTGGTCTTTATAACTGTAGAAGTATAAAGTTCTATAGTGTTATTATGAAAAGATCAAAAAGGAAAGATGCTGACGTGCGATTGCATGTCGCATCAGCCTCTTAACCACATAATGAGTTCAGGTAAACCCCACCCCTTTTTCTTTCAAACTCTCGTACCTCTCAGTGACAGGTGCCTACCAGAACGTACGGGCAGAAAAATTATAGAACATCATATTCATGATTATAAAACCAGTGTCTAATGTGTTCTCCTTTAATGGGGGCCAAATGTCTCAGACAGCAGAGCAGCGGCACCAGACCGTGTTTCAGCCTCGGGATACTTTCACAGCACCGCTGGCTTTTCTCCACTGTGTGTGTTCTTTGTTCCTGTTGAGAGGCATGGTGGAGCATTGCATGGTTCTGGGAACTTCGACAGTGAACATAATTGTCATCACGAAATCATTTAGCTAATTATGACCCTTCATTCATTCGCTCCTGGCGCTTTGACGACGAGAGTTAAAAATGCTTTGAATTAATTGAGGTTTTAAGGAGTGAACGAAAAAAAAGTCCAAATAATCGGCAACAGCACAATCCAATGTCCAGTAGTAACATTAAACCACGAAAAAAAAAATAATAATAATATTAACACATTTACACCTTTGCAGGATGAATAGCATGTTCCAATATTTATGACAGCAGACATCAGGTTTTCTGATATTACCTCATTTATGTAGATTTTGTTTTAGTCAAGGATTGAATAAATATTCAATTCAGTTGAATTTTGTCACTTTATGGATCACTTAGTCACTTTATTTAACTTACCATTATATACTGTTTGTTAATGAGAAAATTAGGCTTAATTAATGTTAATCTACAGTATCCATCCATCCATCTAGGAACCTTTGTAGTCCATCCAGGGACTGTGGAAGCCAATGGTGACCATTGTAGTTATTCCCATTTTTTTCATAACCGTGGTAGGACCTCCATTCAACACTAACACACACATTCTCATACTACTGGCAATTTGGGAATGCCAGTTAGTCTAATCTAATCTGCATGTCTTGGACTGTGGGAGGAAACCAGAGTACCCTGGAGGTGCGGGGCGACATGGCTAACTACTAAACAAACTGTGCTAATTAATGCTCAATTTATTCTGTAAATATCGTTAGCGATGGGAATGTTAATGATGAGCATTACTAATTTCTAATTTTGTATCTCTCTTTCCCCTATTTTACCAAGTGCAGTGCTTTTTTTCCCCCATTTATTTTCAATACTGCTTTATTCTGTATACAGGGTCAGGGGAAGCCTGGAGCCTATCCCAGGAGACTTCGGGCACAAGTCAAGGTACATCCTGAACAGGGTTTATTGCCAATCCATCACAGTGCTCACATGCACACACATTTACAAACCAGGAGCAGTTTTGGAACACCAATTAACCTAATCTGCATGTCTTTAGACTGTGGGAGGAAACCAGAGTACTTGGAGGAAACCCACCAAGCACAGGGAGAATACGCAAACTCTATGCACGCAGACCAGAGGCGGGAATCGAACCCTCGCCCCTTGGAGGTGCAAAGGCCACAGTGCATTAACCACTACCATGCTGCCCCCGAGCACAGTGCTGAAATTCTAAATAAATAAAAAACCCTTAAAATTTGCCCATTTCCCTTCATCTCTCCCTTACTTTGCACCAATCCATCATTTTTCCTTTCCTGCTTTTTTCCCTCTATTGTCCTTGCCTTCTCTCTTGTTCCTGTTCCTCCTTTCTTTCTAACAGCTCGCTTCCCTTTTCTCTTCTTATCTCATCATTTCTCTCATCTCATTTTGTCTCTTTTCTCTTCTCCTATCATCGGCGGTCCTCTTCCTCTGATCTCTAATCCCTCTGTCTCTTCACAGCCATCATCTCCTCTTCTCTATCCTACCCCTCCTTCTCTTCCTGTTGCTGTTTCTGCTGCTGTTCTCCTCTCTATAAATGAGTAAATAAAAGGTGGGGGGGCTTTATTGAGAAACGGTGCACCTACATCATTTCCTGCTGATAAAAACATGATTGGGCGGGGCCAGAGGGATGCAGCTTCATGCGTCCCCGCTACGAACAAATCCAATTTCCACAGGAACACGATGCAGAGCAGACCCCCTGGGCTAGCAGTCACAGCGGACAGCATCCCCTCCCTTTCCCTCTCCATCTCCAGCATGCTTCTCCTGGTGCACAAACAATTAGGCCCTGATTTCTCCATTATTAATCACAGACCTCAGACAAAGCATGAGATCCTAATTAAAATCTATTTGGGAGCATATGCGCCTCGCTCCCTGAAGGCATACGTGCGAGGGGTTGGGAGCGCAGGGGGAGTGTTTTTTTTTTTTTTTTTTACTTTTAAAAAGCATATTGATATGTCTACTTCCCGGTTTTTGTGGAAAGACAGCATACCCGGCGTGTTCAGGTGCGTTTGTGTGCATGGTATGTGTGAGAGAGAGAGAGAGAGAGAGAGGAATAGTGAGACACAAATTGCAAAGAAATGAAGAGTGAGAATTTGTGTCTTTAGGGGAAGGAGATAAATTAAATGCTTGTTTGCTTTCTTGTTGGCGTTTATTTACCTGGAGTGTGTCCAAATGAACGAAGCAAAAACAGGAAGCAAACAACACGCAAACATAATGAATCACATCAGTGTTATCTTATTAAAAGTTTGGTGGTGATGCCAATGAGAAGAGACACGCGACAGAAGGCATCAGATGAGAAGCTTGTTATGGCGCAGATAAAAAAAAAAATTGCATAATAAGGCAAAGCAAGCGTGGCAAGTTCTTTCCTGGATTTCAAGCAGAGTCAAAGATGATGAATGCTAACGAACGAGTGCCGTCTCCTCTGACGCACCTTCACTGCTAGTGCCAAAGGTCACATTATATTGCGTTGGTGTCCCTCCAAATTTGGGTCAAAAACATAAGCGTTCGTTCAAACATGCTAGAGATAAGGTTTATAATTACAAAACTTTACACCCCAAACAAAAGCTCAGGCTGTTACAAATTACAAGCATAAGGATGGCTTTCTTTAGAAACCAGGATTTTTTGGGTTATTTATGGGTGTTCAAGTCAAACCGGGACTTGAAAGGCATTAAACCAATTGATATTCACAGAAGACTTAAACCACAGTATGGTGATGAGACTCTTCTTGTAAAACATTTGAATGGTGCAAACGTTTTAAAGAAGGCCATAGGTCTGTGAATGACGATCCCAACCAAGTCGGAGCGCCTTGTCTGTGTGAACTGTACACACAATCATTTATCAACACCACTTGCCCATTACAGGAACTCGGCTAAGAGTTATTGCCACATGTACAGTCCTGACCTCACTCCAAGCTATTTCCACATGTTTGGGCCATTTAGGGAGTTCCTGGGAGGCCAACGCTTCAGTCTTGAAGCAGGCAGTCCGATCAATTTTCTGGCGTACTGAGAAAACTTAATGGTATCCACGCACTAGTGAAACACTGGGATAAGCACGTTAGTGTAGCAGTGGATTATATAGAGAAATTATTCTGTACAATCAAAAATCCCGGTTTGACTTGAACACATAAGGCATAGGTTTTGTCTGGGTGGGGTTTGTGGGGACGATTATTTTAGTAGTTTATCTTGGATTAGCCAAAACTGTAAATAAAATGATAATAAAACACATTAAATCAAATAAATCACTTAACATGATTAGAAAATGCCATTATAACTGCTGGTTTCGGATAACAGAAATAGATAGCAGGAGGCAACATGGAAAGAATTTAACCGAGCAAGCATGGATGTGACTTTCAGATTAGGAAGTATCTCCATTTTTTGGATGTTGTTCAAATTAAATGGAAAAAAAAACATTATGTACTGTATGTTATGTTATATACACTGATCAGCCATAATTTAGAAACATTATCGTTATAACCTCCCAGGTTTTGGGTCCCTCTGTGTTGCTGGGATGGCTCTGATCCCTCAGGGCAAGATCTTTGGCAATGTGTTATGGTAACTGGCACTGGGGCAAATCCTTTGGGTGACTCCATGGATTGGACTTGTTTGGTCAGTGCATCATGTCGATTCTCAATCAGATTAAGATATGGTGAGTTTGGAGTCTGGAATCACCAGCTCTTTGCCTGCTAAGCCCCATGCATGGCAGGCTGTGATGCACTGGGTGTTCTTTCTGTTTCTGACTTTTTTTTTGTTTGTTTTGTGCTACAGTGGCTTTTCTGTGGACTCAGGTCTGCATGGGCATTGAAAGAAAGCCATAAGACATCCCATTTGCAGTTTGCGACAAGCCAGGTGGAACTGTAGACAGGACTTTTTATGGCTTTTTTATACAATGGCTTTCTTCCTGCCACTCTTCCATAAAGGCCAGATTTGTGGAGTGTTGTCCCTTGGACAGATTCTCCCACCTGAGCTGTCGATCTCTGCAGCTCCTCCATAGTTACCACGGGCCTCTTGGCTGCCTCTCTGATTAAGCTCTCCTTGCCTGGCCTGTCAGTTTAGGTGGACAGACATGTCTTGGTAGGTTTGCAGGTGTATCATACTCTTTCCATTTTCGGATGATGTATTGAACAGTGCTCCTGGGATATTTTTCATGACCTAACTCTGCTTTAAACTCACTCCAACTTTCTCCCTGACCTGTCCGGTGTGTTCCTTGGGTTTTATGATGCTGTTTGTTCATTAATGTTCTCTCACCAACCTCTGAGGGCATCTCAGGATACCTGTATTTATATTGAGATTAAATTACACACAGGTGGACTCTATTTACTAATTAGGTGACTTCTGAAGGCAACTGGTTCCACTGGATTTTAGTTAGGGGTATCAAAGTAAAAAGGGGCAGAAACCAAATGCACACCACACTTTTCAGATTTTTACCTTAAAAATTTTGAAAATAAATTACAGTGGAACCTCGGATTACGAGCATAATTCATTCCGGAAGCTGGCTTGTATTCCAAAACACTCGTAAACCAAATTGAATTGTCCTACAAGAAATAATGGAAACTCAAATTATTCGTTCCACAACCCCAAAAAATAAATACATAAAAATAATTAACACAAAATATTAAGTAAAAATAAAACAAATTAACCTGCACTTTACC
>JAQMYL010000007.1:4049582-4059726 GCA_030014365.1 Clarias pachynema | reverse complement strand
ACAAACAGGAAGTTAATATCACCAACCATTCCCATTTTATTAAGGTGTATCCATATAAATGGCCCACCCTGTATTATTGTTTAATTTAACATGGTTACAGACACTACAGATGTTTTTTGTTTTTTTTTAAGCTTTTCCAAAAAACATCAATCATACAAAGCACTGACGTACAGGACAGGTCTGGAATTTTAATGGTTATATAATTATTGGGCAGATTACAAAACAAATTTAATCATATGCTTCTTACACAAATTTTACTGTAGTATCAATACATACTAATAATGAAATCTGAATAATTAGCATTTTTAATGATTATTGTTTGAAGTGAGACAGTATAACGCTGAAAAATGTCCATTTTTGGGGCTCGTATAAAATAATCTCTCAAGTTAGCAACTAGAAATTTTTATGGAAGGAAGATGGAAACTTTAGAAGTAGCTTCTATGGCACTCACATTTTCTGTATTATATGTATAACAAAAAAAATAAAATTAATTAAAAATCAGCACCAGTACTGTGTTTTGGTCGATTGCATCTTGGAGATTTAACCAGGGTCTACATGTACAGCGTGTATAAAGGAAAAAAAAAGTTGTAAGGAACAAAAGAACTGTGCCTTTCTCCTTCTCCTCTCTAATTATAAGACTAACCACGAGCCATGTGAAGCTTTGAGTTTTGACAACCGCAACAGGTCTGTTTTAACATAGAAGATATATCAAAATTATACTGGACATGTCCTTGTGTCCGACTCCTTTAAAGTCTTCCCTAAAAGTGTTGCTCTCTCTCTCTCTCTATCTATCTCTCCGCCGTTTTCTTGCTCGCTCTTTCCAAGTGTATCACCAAGTGTAAGACAGAAAGAGCTGGTGACAGCCACTTCCCAGCAGCCCGGTTCCCCTGAGCTCTCGTTAAGCTGGCCTTCAGAAAAGCCAGCCAAATTACAGTGGTAGAGCAACACTCTCTTTGACACAGGCTTTTTCATCTGAGAGTTATACATTTGGGAGGGAAACGGGAAAGAACATACATACATACATAGAAAAAAAAGAGAGAGAGAGAGAGAGAGAGAGAGAGAGAGAGAGGTGGTCGAGGGGAGCCAGGGAAAGACTTTTCAAAGAAGCACTTCACAGAAACAGCCTGCAGAAGTGTTTTAGCACTCAGAACGTCAAAGCACAAAGGAAAGGAGAAAAGGAGAGTCAGATAGAATCGTACGCTTGCGACCTTTTGTATAACGCTTAAATAATCCCAGAGAGCTCCTGACCAATTAACTCTTCCATTATGTACAATTAATTAAAGAAAGATATCTTACAGGGACATCGCGGGATACCATTTCAGTCATCCGTATTTGGAAGGCGTGGGCCGTCGCCGCGTGTCAAAACAACGATAAAGGACAAAGAAAGAGTCGAATGAAGCAGGTCAGATGCACCGCGCGGACGAACACGTTTATTCAAGACATCATTTCAATTAAGTTGATTTAAATACAGACTCCCACAGCAAGAGGTTCAGTTCTCGAAACTAAACCAGACGCGCTTTAAAATCCAGCCGGCGTCACTAACGTCTATTTGCTTTCTGCTAGGATGCAATTTCCTGTTTTAATGTATTGCAGTTGCAACCTTGTGAGAAAGTGTGTACTTTTGGTAACCTTGTCTGTCAGAGAAGATTGATGTCTAATATTAAAATGTAATGTCAAACCGAGGACATGCGCAAGTTGTTCGTTTTTACGTGATGCGACTGCAGATGCGGTCTGAAATGCCATTTAGAGAAAGCTTAATTCCACTAAAAGGTCTAGTATTTCGGGGGCAAAGCAAGCTATTATTACTTAGTAATTACCGGAGCAGGTATTTTTGTGCCAGCTCATAGCAGGACTCGCATACAACCCTCCCTGACATCAGCATCTCGTCCCTACAACCAAACCACTGACTCGCACCCAAAAAAGAAGGAAAAAAACAAAAAAATGCACACAAAGAAAAATAAACCATTAGGTACTGAACATTTAAATACATATTCAAAAGATTATAATATTTGTTTTATAATAATTTGCACTAACGTACCCGCATAACTACAACATAATGTTATTACATAAGTGTAAATGACATATACCGAAATTAGATCCCTGCTGCTTGTTTCACAACAGGGAGCTTCATAAGCACGCCGATCAAAAAAAAAAAAAGCATCAAGTTCAGTCAGTGACAGCAAAATGCCTGTTATGCAAAATGCATGCATAATTCAGATCAGAACTATATATCAAACATGAGGATAACCATTTTTCTGTCTGTTCCAGAAAGCTATAAATCAGTAGGGTGCATCAATAAAAAAAAAAAATCTAGCAAAAAAAGTGCAAGCTGTAAAAGGTGCAAAAAATAAATAAAAAATATCTGAAATGTTAGCAGAGAAAAAGATAACAACAGTTGCTATGTAATGGTAAACTTGTCCAATGCAATGCACACCAGACTTTACACTATACCACAATGCCCTGTATAAGGTGTTAAATTCCCATGGGAATCCACAGTGGTGCCGGTATCACAAACCCTTCAAATGGTCTTGAAAGTTGCTTATCCAGCTTTCTCCTTGACTTTACCATCACGGTGGCATAGTGGTTATCACTGGCATCTCACCCCTCCAGGGTCCAGGTTTGATTCCCACTTTGGGGTCTGTGTGCATGGAGTTTGCAAGTTCTTCCCATGCTTGGTTGGTTTTCATCCGGTTTCCTCCCACAGTTCAAAGACATGCAAGCTACTGTATGAATTTAGCATTTAGACTAATTGTCATTCCCAAATTGCTCATAGTGTGTGACTGTGAATGTTGACTGGATGTTCTACCATGGTCATACAGTAAAATGAGAATAGATACAATGTTAATCACAATCGGCCTCCACGCTCACTAGTTGGACTACAGAGGTTCCTACAGTAGATGGATCCATGACTTTAACTCATGAAGTCCCTAAGAGACCTCTAAGAGGTCTCCTGGTGCAATCATGTGACAGTCTGTAAATTCGTGTACCCATGACATCATTTTCAAAATGGTGGTGTACCCGGGTACTGAAGTTTGTTCCATCTTTTTTAACAATTCAAATAGTGTAATAACGTTTCATATTTGATAATGAACTGGTTCTTGAGCAAATTGACATAAAACAAATGAATACAATATTGCTGTCGCATAGGGCTTTTAACCCTAAACCTGTCAGGGAAAATGCCATGAGACATGTTTCTAAATGTGTTCCATGTGGTCTGTGCTAAATCTCCCACAATGTCCTTTAAAGAAGAAATGAGTCCGGTCTCTTATGGGTTAAAAGACAAACAACAGTGACAAGCAAAGACTATTGTGATCACCCATGAAGGACGAGAGAGAGAGAGAGAGAGAGAGAGAGAGAGAGAGAGAGAGAGAGAGAGAGAGAGCACCACTCAGGAGGCGTCTGAGAGCAGGCTCCACTTGTGATGCACTCAAGGGGGTGCTGTGAAAACTTTTTTTGGTCCCCATCTTGACAGAAAAATATACAAATAAAGTGTGTATGACATAACAAAATATCTGCAAAAAAAAAATCATTCACACCATTTCAGTCATAAACAAGTAGAACTCAATACCAGTGGTGTCAGCAGGGATGCCGCGGCCCCCCCAGAAGTCTGGTCCTTCTTGTTTCTGATCTGTATGCCAAAAATATCACAAAAATATTACACTTTTTATACAAACAGCAAGGGAGTGAGACAGGGAAGAAAAAAAAATTTCAGACATTTCAATCCCCTTTGGACCAATTCTAATGTCAAATCGGTTCAGCTCGGATCCGTCGAGGCATGGACTCCACAAGACCTCTAAAGGTGTGCTGTGGTACTGTATCAGACACTAAATGCTGAAAGTTGTTTGGTGTGGCCTCCATGGATCAGACTTTCTTTACCAGCACAATCCACAGATGTTTGATAGAATTAAGATCTCGGGGAGCGAACAAAATGTATTTTTCACTTGTTCCAAGAAGCCACTGCCATTGGGTGAAGAAGGGTTAGCAATAATTTTGAGGTACAGTAGGTGGTACATGTCAGAGGAACATCCAAATGATTGACAGGACCCAAGGTTTCCCAGCAGAACATTGCCCACAGCAACACCCTTCCTTTACCGGTTTGCTTTCCTTCCATAATGCATCCAAAGTTAAGCAACACACACACACACACAGCCTGCCATCCACCTGATGTGTATAGGAAAAGGTTGCTTTACAACCTGAAATGAAGACAAACAGTTGACTTGTAAATTCAATCAGGTCAAGCTTTTCACCATCTCAATGGCACTGAAAGCTTTGTACAGCTAGACTTTACATTATTTGCCCGCTCTTCTTTGCAGAGGCATTCGAGTTGAGTTAAATTTGATGGTGCAGTCTTCGAGTCATTCCACGGATTTTCAATGGGGTTTAAATCTGGGCTCTGACTAGGACATGCAAGGACATGCACCAGTTTCTCCTTCAGCCACTGTGTGTTCTGTTTTGCTGTGTGCTTTGGGTCATTGTCATGTTGGAAGGTAAAAATTCGTTTCTATACCCACTCTAAAAGAAAATGGGATTCTTCAGGCCAGCCCGCATTCTTTCATTGTTCCATGTTCCAGTTCTGATGCTCACGTGCTCACTGTAGGCACGTTCGACAGTGGACAGGGGTCAGCCTGCGCACTCTTACTGGTCTGTTGCTAGGCAGCCCCATACACAGCAGGCTGCAATGCATGGTGTGCTCCAACACCTTTCTATCAAAGCCATCATTATGGAGACTTGGACACCCATGACTCTGTTACAAGTTTACCTGTTGTTCTTCTGCAGAACACTTCTGGCAAGTACTAACCACTGCATACCAGAAACACTCCACAAGACCTGCTGTTTTGGAGAAGTTCTGACCCAGTTGTCCAGCTAGCACAATCTAGCCGTTGTCAATGTCCCCCAGGTCCTGAGTCCAACCAATTTTTCTTGTTTTCAAGACACTGACTTTGAGACCTGACTGTTAACTTGCTAATTATTTCTCCACTAGTGAAGTTGGAAGTTAAAGAGTTTGTAGAAATGGTTAAAACACTAAAAATAGGCTGATCAGCTTGAATGTAATCAGTGATGTTATTATTTCAGGTTGAAGTTGTACTTCTTTCATCGTCAGCCAAATACTCTCCCTGTTCGGGAATCAGAGAGTGAATCACAGATGAGAAATCGAAATAGTAGCTTTTCTAATTACAGTAGTATCTATTGGAGCAGGTGTTTACATTGAGCAAGTCGTTTATTAGTAGCTTATTAAAAGTAGATTATTAAATCGCTTTTACTCAACATTTTGATTTCACTTATGGTGAAGGTTAAACTTCAAGCAGATATCCAAGTACGGCAAAAGTTTCATTAAATTCTGTCCAGCGCTCGATTTATGATGCGCCCACAGTTTGACGCATGCGCAGTACACTGTTAAAACTTGCAATTTATAATCTGCCATAATGTCATAACATGTTCGTAACTCCATTTCTACTAAACTATTTCATTTATGCCGCAGGTTTAACTTCAGTTCAAGTTTCATTACATTCTGTTCAGCCGGTTTTGCATGATGCTGTGACAAAATCTGTCCGGACAGACATACAGACATACAGACATACAGACAAATGTACAGGTTTTTTTTTCTTCTATGAAACATAAATGTGGAGACAAAACCTTTCTTTTATTTATATAGATAATTCTCTAGCAAAGATTTTAATGAAAAAAAGTTACATATCGTTCTTTTAGAACCTTTAAACTTTAAACGTGTTTGTGACAAAACATGACAACAAAAAACTACTAATTACTAGTAGAATTTCTAAAGAACCATGTTTTTTTTTTTTTTTTCCAACACTATCCTTCCAGGTTTTGATAACGTATTGAGGAAATCTTAACTCAGTTCCAGTAATTTGGAATCTCATTAGTTGCTTTGTTTGCTTGATGCTGCCTAATAATTTAAATCTTCTGAAATGGCGAGGGGGTGGGGGGTGGGGGGATGGGGGGTGTCGGGAGGCAGTGCATAATGAATATGCCTTATGTTAATGACATACAATGGAAGTTATGAACACTGTTTATACCTTAACTTTACATTCCTCAAGGAAACACAGAGGGATCTTCCAAGTCGGAGACGTCAAACAGATTCATGCAGGACTGCAAAAGTAATAATTTTAATCATATAATTTCACATTAAAGTATCCGATACAGTGTGAAGAACACTTTACCCGTGTGTAACGTGTCATTTACTGTACTTTACATTCATTATCGCACTGTGGCCGCGTGATCAGCACGGATGGATGGTTCCCATTGATGTATTGTCCGTGGCTATTACCCTTATGATCACTCATATCACAGTGGATCGATAATATGTAATAAATGGCAATCGTGGAATGTGTGGTGTTTCTGCATCAGCGAATGCATTGTTACAAAGCAGGACCCTGCGAATACATTAAGTATTGCAGAACATTATTAATTATTAGTGTATTAACCCCAAACAATCGTTCCAATATAATAACAGCATAGATTTTCTTTTTTTATTCATTATATAGAAACAACTGGAATGCTTTGTAGAGGGAGTTAAGCTTCGCTTGATCCAACTTGCCCCAGGTCAACAGAGTTGGAGTTAGTAAGTGTGTAAACCATTATATTTCCTCAAAGAACCGCCTCCCTTATCTGCTGATACATCCTAGGTGTAACTGGACAGCAAAAAAAAACAAAAAACACATTGGACAATTCCACAAAAGGCAACATTTGCCAAACAAATGTGATTAAATTGGTTTAAATAATGTCCACAATACGTAAGAAACTAAAACTGGGAAATCATCACTCCCACACTCATCGTGGTTGCAGGGGCCTAGAGCCTATCCCAGGAGACTTAAGGCACTGGACGGGGAGACAAGCACGTAAGACAAGAACGGGGAGAACATGCAAACTCCACACACACAGACCTGAGACGGGAATCGAACCCGGACCCAGGAGGTGCAAGGCGACAGTGTATTTACTTACACCTTATATTAATCAATCAATTACTACTTGGCTGTGATTCTAAAAACAAGCTGTTTTTCAGCATCCAGTGATGGAATCGTGAACATATCCCTGTAACAAAGGTGTAGGTTTGAAGTCAGCATCAAACCAGCGTCGAGAAAAATAGTTTAATGATTCTGTTTGTGCTGCGGCCAAAAGCTGTGGGGAGAAACAGAGATCCATAGACAGACGGTACTTTAATGTCAGGCTGTTATACCTTCCTCACTACATTATGCCTCTTACACACTATATAACTTTGGCGCTGATTTTATTATCGGTACGGTTCCCAGATGTTCGGAGGATATTCTAAACTAGTTTTGGATCGAGGTGCGAAGATAATGTTTATGTGCAAAGACGTGCAAAGATAATATTTAATAAAGCATATTGCGTGGACACCCTTGACAACTTCGAAGAATGACAAGACGCATTGCAAACTCTGGTCCTGGACTCAATCCTAAGCTCAGGTGGGAAATGTTGCATGGTTCCCTCCAGGTTCATATGAGATTCCTTGTCCAAAAACATGCAAGAAGGACTGGCAATTGTAAATTTGCCACTATGTGTTAATGAATGTGTGAATGAGTGTTTGCTTTATGTGTGCCTTGCAATAGACTGGTGTCTCATCCAGGGTGAATTACCCTCACTGTATTCTCGAGATGAATGAATGAATAAAAGGAAGATAATAAATATGTTATGACTGAAAAAAAAATATGTTTATGCATCAATAAGTCCAAAATTAGCTGATTTAACCTCTATAAAATATGTAAAAAAAAAAAAAAAAAAAAAAAAAAACAGGAGGGTCAGGGGTAGCTCAGTGCTTAAGGCTCAGTGGTTAAGGCATTGGACTACGGTTCGAAAGGTCCCAGGTTCAAATCCCACGACCACCAAGTTGTCCCTAGAGCAAGGCCCTTAACCTTTAACTGCTCAGATGTATAATGAGATAAAAATGTAAGTCGCTCTGGATAAGG
Source organism: Clarias pachynema (assembly GCA_030014365.1). Classification (NCBI taxonomy): domain Eukaryota; kingdom Metazoa; phylum Chordata; class Actinopteri; order Siluriformes; family Clariidae; genus Clarias; species Clarias pachynema. The sequence goes on along the minus strand of JAQMYL010000007.1, from coordinate 4,051,783 downwards.
GCGTCTGCCAAATGCCTGTAAATGTTTAAACTGGAAATAACAGACCATCCAAATAACAGATCATCGGCTAGTCAAACCGTGACTTTTGATTGAAACTTTCCTTATTTCACTATATACAGTAATCCATTTCATAGTGCTAATGGATACCATGATCAGACTGCCTGCTTCAGGTCTGAAACCCTGGCCTCCCAGGAACTCCTTTAATGGCCCAAACATGAGGAAATGGCTTGGAACGAGGACAGGACTGTACGGGGGACGTGGCAATAACTCCCAGCCGGGTTCCTGTAATGTACAAGTGTTGTTGGTGAATGATTGTGTGTATAGTTCCAACATACAGAATAGATCATGGTGAATGGTGATAGGAACGACTGCACTGGGCTCTGAGCCTGACGTTCCACCTTTTTTAAAACGTTTGCGCCGGTCAAATGTTTGACTGAGTCTCATCAGCGTACTGTGCTTGAAATCTTCTGTCAATCGTTTTTTTATCGCCTTCATTCACAAGAAATTTCATCACAAGTCCCGGTTTGACTTGAACGCTCCTCATACAGTATTTAGCTAATGTACTGTAGGCAAAAACAATGCTTATTTATAGGTTAAGGAAAAGCAGAGTATTACTAATAGCTGCTGTGGAGAATTCAAATCGCCTAAGAGAATATTATGTTTTAATATATGTACAGTTCATGTCTGCATTACAATGAACTGCATCTTTCACACACAACAGCTCACTGGTGCAGAACCTTAACCAATGTCCATGCATGCAGGCCTGGAAATACACCACTTGTATGCAAATGAAAGAGAGAGAGAGAGAGGGGGAAAAATGAAGCTCTATTCTCCCAGGGTCATGACTACTTGATGCATTGACAGCTTAGAGTAAATTTCGCCGCACAGTCAGAGTGAATGTCTTTAAACTAACTCCTGCCAGAATCAGTTGGGCCTCTTGGCAAATTGGTATTGATGCTATAATATTTGCTGTGGGTAATAGTGAGCCTGCTGCTGCAAAGCCATTTACATCGAAATTGTAGTCTCCATTATCAGCATCAAAAGCCAAACAGATGACATTGGACTCGGAGTGTGCGCTGACGTTTGATTGGTGCTAGCAAAATGTCACCGAGAGAGGCCATCTTGCCACTCATCCGTTTTATTTTCTCCATTTTGCGAAATGTAAGATCAATGTTTCGCATGTTTCTTCGCGGCCTTGTTTTATAACCGTATTTATGTATTAAATATTTAAGATCGGCTGTCAGGGAACAAAGTGCATCTATTTTTCAGGCTGTTTTGTTCCGTCTGTCTCCGTCTCCAGGTCTTTGTCACGCGTGTCACACGCTGCACGAATGTGGGCCACATGACAGCTTTTAACGCAGCGATTCGCCTTAAAAAGCCAGCAGGAGTCCAATATCATCAGACTCCTGTATGTGTGTGATCCTGTATGTGCGTTTTAAAACATCCCAATTTGGTAGCTGATAGAGGTTGGTTTTTTCTCTCCCCATGTTACCACATGCTGCGTTGCTTTGAAGTTGACAACAAAGACGCCTTATTTTCCAAGTCATACTGGAGGAGAAACCTAAACAGCTTACCATTAAGAGAGCTGATAACTGATGCATGAAGTGCTGTCATTGCTTCCTAAAGCATTTCACATAGTTTAATTATCAAAGAATGGATGCAACAATTACATTATTGAGGGGGAGAACGTCCCACGTCTTTTTTGGAACTTCTTCTATTTGATCAAAATAAGCAGAATTATTTTATTTTGCCTCTGTCACTCAAGAATATTTAGGTTTTGAGATATTTTAATAGAAAGTTGGTGTCACTGCATTTTTTAAAATGGGAAATTAACACAAAAGTGCATTACATTTTATCTGCTTTCCCTGGTTCATGAACTCATTTGACTTGTTATTTTACATGACTGATTTTTTTTTTATCAGATACAGTTTGTAGCGTGATATTTGACATATAACTTTTGCTTCTGTTTGAATCTACAATACAGATGCAAAAGGCAGTAAGGAGTTGTGCAAACATGAAGCATTATTCTAAGGAGAAGTTTAAAAAAAAATACAGACAGTAAAAAAATAAAAAAAACATTCACAACCAAAGTGTTAGACTCTGGAATAATGGATATCGTTAACATTAATTACATTTTGGTTTGTACTTCTGCAAAAAAAAAAAAAAAAAAAAAAAAAAAAGCTTTTTTTTTTTTTTTTTTA
>JAQMYL010000007.1:4018755-4029636 GCA_030014365.1 Clarias pachynema | reverse complement strand
AAGTGGGGGGGGGGGTGAGGGGGGGGGAGATGAGAACATGATGAAGTTAGTAGTAATTGCACCGTTTACACACACTTATGCACTTTCTGTAGTCAGGTGTTATAGTATAATTTAGTTATGTGCGGTGGTTTCATTTCACTGTCTACTGTACCAGCTGTAACGGCTTGAAATAGCAATAAAAGGCATTTGATTTGAATGAAAAATAAATCCCTGCTTACACAATACACCAAGGGTAGAGTCCAGCTTTAGTTGTGTTTGTCATTTCCTATTTCAGACATTGTTCCAAGCGGATTTTTATGGTCTTTTTATAAATATCCATAGGAAAAAGTATATTATTTTAAGCAATAATGTGCAAAAAAAAAAAAAATTTAAACCACCATTTAAATCACAACGATGCCACAAACCTTCATGGGCCGGAGTCCAAAAGACCAAAATTGGCCATGTTTTCTGGGTGGCAGGGGTAATATTTAATCCCTTATCAATCCGATTCATTCAGAGAAGGGCAGATCATGCTGTCCTCCGAGTGTGTTGCGTACACCCACAGCCCTGTGAAGCAACATGATCAGCAGTTAGAAATGATGCTTTTGGCTGGCTTCAACAGTCTCAGAGGAGGCACTTGATAGTTTTCACCTTCCCCGGCTGATAGCTGTGATTTATTATGGGACCAAAACTAGCCGAACTAATGAATAGAAACTGGCCAAGAAATTCGGCGAGGTGGAGAAGTGTAAATAGTGAGGACCTTCCGTTTATTTATTTATTATTTTTTTATAAGTGATACTCTACAGAGAAATTAAATGAAAATAAAGTATTTAGATGTTTGCAGAATTATTCACCCCACCGGTGTAAATTGTCTTTTTTCAGCAAATACATATTTAAGTTGATTCATGTGTGCAAAGGTTTTACTTAAGTAAAAATACTATACAAGTTCACGGATAAAAAATGTAGTCCACTACAAGTCGACGAAAGTTTTAACCATTACACAAATTAAATACATTTTCTGTGTTTTTAGATCTTTTTATCAGATGTTACTATGGTATAACTGAAGTATAATTACAAGCATTTCGCTATCCAATCATTCCTGTGTCAGGCCAACAATCATGTGTGGGGTCGCTTCTCAGTCAGGGCTCACTGACAATTTTGACTAAGCACACAACCATGAATAAAGAATGGTACAAAAACATCCTCCAAGAGTAATTTCTCCCAACAATCCAAGAACAGTTTGGTGATGAACAATGCATTTTCCAGCACATTGAGTACCATAAGGCAAAAGTGATAACTAAGTGACTCAGGGAACAAAACATCGACATTTTGGCTCCATGGGCAGGAAACTCACCAGACCTTAATCTCATTGAGAACTTATCATCAATTCTCAAGAGGCGGGTGGACAAACAAGAAGCCACAAATTCTGACAAACTCCAAGCATCGATTATGAAAGAAAGGGCTTCTGTGAACCAGAAGTTGATTGATACTGTAGCATTCCAGGACGAATTGCAGAGGTCTTAAAAAAGATGCGTCAACACTGCAAATAATGACTCCTTGCATAAACCTAATGCAATTGTCAATAAAAGCTTTTGACACTTATAACATATTTGTAACTATATTTCAGTATACCATAGTAACATCTGACAAAAAACATACTAGAACACTGGAGCAGTAATTTTTTTTTTCTGGAGCAGAAAATTAATCTTTGTGTCATTCTCAAAACATTTTTGTCCATGGCTGTAGAAGTACTGAATGTTGAAGTACTAAGTACCTGCTATAAAACGTAAGTACAAAAGAACAAGTACATCACAAACAAACTGATTTTTTTCTGGAGATCTATCCAGTGGAGTTACTGATAAACTATCTTTTAACCATTTTAGCGCCCGTTTGAAAGGCTTGAAAAAGGATCCAGAAGAATCTGAAGCCCAGAGACCAAGTGGGCAGGATCAGTTGCCCAGGTAACTGTCAATCACTTTGGTGAGACAACCATTCTGTTTTTTTTATACTGACCTGCAGTCATTTCTGTAAACTTAGACTGATTGGATTGGTGTATGTAATCATTTGTTTCTGTTCTTCTGTGGGTGTAGCTCAGTCATTATACCGTATGGTGCGAATGACAACATTTGTTAAGATTAGAAAATCAAAGCACTTTTGTGTGATCACCAAAGTAACAAGTCTCTCATTAAAGTTTTGGGAGTAAAAAAAATAGAGTAAAGAGTAAAGTTTTTTTTAATCAACAAGTATAATAAGAGGAAGTAAAAAAAAAAATTTTTTTTTAAAAAGGATCGCATGGGGAAAATACTCGAGTAAAAACACAGCAACAGAGTAATTGTACTTTGTTACTTGCCAAATCTACAGGCGTGTCTATATGATAAGATTTTGGCATTCCTCCATGTTTTCTCCAGCTCTGCCAAATTAGATGAATGATGTTGGTGTACAACAATTTTCATGTCATAACACACATTTTATCTGGATTTAATTCTGTGCTTTAACTCAGCAATTCTGAAACCTAAACTTAATTTTTTTAAATGTTATTTCTCCCCAAACACTTTGCTTATATTTGGTTCCAACCATGTCACCTGAGATGTCAACAAGCATTCCAGCTAATGCTGCCAAAACGTAACCCTAGATGATGCTACGACCAACATGCTTGATCATACTGTAGGAATTATGTTACCTGGGTTCTGGGATGTATTTGGTTACAGAAAAATATAGCAATAAGAGTATCCATTGGCACTAGACCAAATGGCTTTCAATGCCTCACCAGATAATTACTTCCTTTCCCCCCAAAAGCTCTCTGAAAGTCTAACACGGAAGTGGCTTCCTTCCAGCCAGAGGTCAGCTCTATGAAAAGTTGATGATTTGTTGAGGACACTTTCTCCTCATTCAGCCAGTGAGCTCAGTACCTCCTGTACTGCCAATTACATCCAAATGCCCTTCTTGCCCAAGCACTCAGTCTTAGAAGCATTTTGGTTGTGCCATATTTTTTTTAAGTACGTTACAACAGATCTTTAAGTTCTACGGAAAGGACGAATCTGATCTGTCGTTGTAATTGTAAGACCTCTTCAAGTCAGATATATTTATTGTGCAAGTAAACAGTGGACAACTGGACACAGATGGAATTATAATTAACATTAAATACTGCGCCTATGCCACTGCCACTTCAGATTCTTGTTCTTGGCTGGCAGGGGAAAAATCTGATGTGGACTTCTGCTGTTGTAGCTCATCCAGGTTTGAAATGTTGTGCATTCTGAGATGCTTTTTTGCTCACTATTGTTGAATTATTAATATAAAAATAATAATAATAATATTATTATATACATTGATCACTTAAACAGTGATGACTTGTGTGTTCTGACACAATCAGAACCAGCAATAACCTTTGCCTCATTTTGATCCTCTCGGATCGGACTACACGGGACAGCCGTCGCCCGTCATTTGCGTCAATGAGCCTTGGCCAACCATGGTATGTCCTGACCACTGCAGCCTGGGAACATCCCACAAGATCTGCATTTTTTTGTTGTTGTTGCTCTGACCCAGTCCTCTAGCCATTACAATCTGGCCCTTCAAACAGTAGCTACATTTTCAAAATCTCATTATAATGGCAGCTGGAAGCGGGTGGGATATATTAGACAGCAAGTGAAGTCGATGTGAAAAAAGGATTTGAATCGCTTTAACAAGGCCCTGTTTGATGGCCTAATTGGTCTAATTCTGATAGTTAGAGGACTGGGTCAGAGCAACTCCAAATCGGGAGATCTTGGGGGTGTTTCTGGTCTGCAGTGGTCAGGAATCCTAATCCAAAGACAGAAAACCAGTGAACCTTGCACTTCCAGGGTCCAGGTTCAATTTCCGGCCAGCTTTGATTCCCATCTCTGTGTGGGTGCGGTGTGCATGTTCTCCATGCGCTTGGTAAGTTTCTTATGGGTACTCTGGTTTCCTTCCACAGTCCAAAGACATCAAGATTAGGCTAACTGGCATTCTCAAATTCCCTGCGATGGATTGGTACCCTGTCCAGGGTGTGCCCAGCCTTGTGCCCTAAGTCTCCTGGGATAGGCTCCAGGGGCCCCGCGACCCTGTGTAGAGGATAAAGCGTTATAGACGATGAGTGAGTGAGTGATATTAATTTGCACCAGTCTATGATGCCAACTGAAACCATCTAACATGTAGCTCTATGAACAGGTCTTAATCCAAAACTCAATTCTTCATATTAAATTAAATCAATTGAGGCAGATTAAATAAAAACAAAGTGTCTAAAGATACAATAACCTTAGAATTCAGCAGCACCTGTTACTCACCTTCCTATTCATCTGTCATCATCTGCACCTGTTTCTCACTGGTTTATGCCTTAATGTTAGATTATTATTATTATTATTATTATTGTTGTTGTTGTTGTTGTTGTTGTTATTATTATTAATAATAATAAATGATTCATACATGTAGGTCACTGTGTCACTTAACACAAGCAAAAAAATATTCATCTAAAACTGCTCAGGTACAAGGACTGGACTGACAATAGACAAAAAATTAATAAATCACAAAGCCTGAAGAACTATTGCTCATGACATTTACTCTTTGGAAGTAAAATGTAAAGAAATGATGGGAGGACGTTTGCACAGTACTGTATATTTATAAATAATCCTATTACATAAATTGAGTTTACTCTAAAGGCCATTTTGCTAATAATTAGAAATGTACTAATACTTTCTGTAATTAAAAAGAAAAGTCTTGAATAAGATATAAAACTATCAAGCGGGTTACGAATAGACATTATGAATTGTTCATAAAAGCGATCAAGTGTGTGTAAATGTACGCATGAAGAGACTAGCTAATTTACACATCAATTAATTCTCTTCAAATCACATAATCTGTAAACATAAAGAAAAAACTGAAAAAAGTTCCTGAACTTTTCTATAAACTGTCATGTAGACTGCCAACTTTAAATAAGTTGTGTATTCCGGACACACGGCCAAATATAAACAAACATTTGTGAAAGCCAGTCATTTCATATAAATGCTATTAAACTGGAGAATTATTAAATATGAAAACAATCAAAACAAACTCTAATATCATAAATTAGGGAAAATAAGATCTGACACTTGATTAAGAATGCCGGCGCATTGAAGGAGGACAGAACGAGACGGTGTGTGCGAGTCGGTTCCGTTTGCCATGACATCGTCTTTCATCATCTGCAGCGTGATACTTCATCAGAGGGGAGGATAAGTGAACGAACTGGTACAGTATGTCTCAAGCAGCAGTGTGAGGTATGTGTGTACCGCCTAGTGTGGTGCAAGTCCTTCGAAATTCTTATTCGCTTTGTTTTTCCAGTATTGGGGAGGCTGCAGTGGTGAGTTAGAAATGTCTGGATGAAATATACTTTGAATACAAAATATTTCTGCATATTATGCTTGGCTTCCATGATCACCTGGGCGTAATCCGAGGGCTGTACCAAAAGTAATGAAGAGTGGGCATAATTCTTTTTATTAACAGACAGAAGTCTTTCAAATTGCACGTATTACGCAATATAGTCTCCATCAAAAGCCATGCGTTTGCTCCATCCTCGAACCTCGGGTCATCTTTGAAAATCCTTTTAGCTGGAGTTGATGGTCTCCCGCTGCGCTACAGAATGTTTGTAGAGATGACATTATTGATGTGCACAGATGGACGAAGAAGTTTAAAGAAGCAAAAACCAGCATTAAAGGCAAAAGAATCCCCACACACACACTGCAAATGACATCTTAATATGTGAAAATACCTTGAATATAGTTACATTTATCTAGATTTTTAGATTAGATTTGAGTGAGTTCTCACTCACTTATCATCTATACCGCTTCATGCTGTATACAGGGCTGCGGTGGGCCTGGAGCCTATCCCAGGTGACCTAGGGCACAAGGCGGGGTAAACCCTGGATAGGGTGCCAATACATCATAGGGCACACACAAACAGCCCAATCTGCATGTCTTCGAACTGTGAGAAGAAACTGGAGTACCCGGAGGAAACCTACCAAGCATGGGCAAACTCCTCAAACACAGAGGTGTGAATTGAACCTGGCCGGGAATCAAACCCAGATCCTGGAGGTGCAAGGCTGCAGTTCTAACCACTAAGCCACTGTGGCGCGCCTTCTTGTTGTTTTGGAGAATAATGTTGCCAGTTTTAGTAATGATTTTCTTGTAAGAAGTAAAATAATCTGCAAATGAAGAAAGTTTTCCTTAAAAATAAAAAAAAACTTGATGTATGTAATAGGAGACACGATGTAGTTGAGAGTGCACACTGTGGCCTCCATGGTTGTGGGTTTCATTTCTGCCTCGAGTCTGTGTGCATGGAGTTTGCATGTTCTCACTGTGCTTGGTGGGTTCCCCAATTCACCCCCCCCCAACAAGCTTGTGCCTTCTGCCCTAAGTCTCGTTGGATAGGCTCTAGCTCCCTGTGACCCTGTAGCAGTATAGAAGATGAAGGAATGAATGAATAAGCTTAATAATCTTATATTTGGTTTTAATGAAATAATACTTTTAAGAATGGAAACTAAACCTGAGTTCAAGATGATTTCACCTGGTAAAAAGTAATTTTCCCCCATCATTACAGTCTGTTTCCTTTCAAGTTTACTTTAGAAATTACAAGCCGAGTGTGATGTTGAGAGTGCATACCGTGCCTTCAGTGAAATGGAATGGAGAGCGATTGTGGAGCTGTAATGGTGGAAGTGTCTTGGGTAAGCATTGAAGAAGAAGAAAGAGGAAATTATAGCAAGTTTACTCAAATGAAAAAGGAGATTTAGTTGTTTTATAATTCTTGGAATGTGAGCATTCATTTATATGCGGTTAACTTGGTTAAACTTGTACAGTACTGCAAGTCCCCTACTTACGAACGAGTTTCATTTCGAGAGTTCGTTCATAAGTCCAGTTTGTTCATAAGTCCAACAAACATTGTCTAGATACTAGGATACTAACATAAGTATAAAACTAACCTGTTCCATGAACTTGTCCTTGTTCATTATAATCGTGCCGATGGTTAAACGATTCATGTTAAAAGAACGAGCAATGTCTGGCATCTTTTCACCTCCCTCCATTTCTTTCAATTATTTTTAGTTTTAGGAGCACTGGTGGTTCAGTGGTAGGTGTTTTGTCTGCTATGCACAAGGCCGTGTTCGATTCTGAACCAATGCCAAACCCCAGGCACTGGATGCAGTGCCGGTCCCAAGCCCGGATAAAATGGGAGGCTTGCGTCAAGGAAGGGCATCCGGCATAAAACCTGTGCCAAGCTTGCATGTGTGACCGGATGGTCAGCCGTGGCAACCCTTTTCCAGGAGCAGCCGAATAACAACAACAAGACCTCAATCTTTTCTGTTTGCGTCCGGACATCCTGGGAATCACGCTGCACACATGACAATGTACGCCAGACATGTGATCGAACTTCGAAAGTTTGTAACTCAAATGTTCATATGTAGGGGACAGACTTGTATTATATGCAAATTACTGTTTTGATTTGTTTTTTGAGCTCCCTCATGGTAAAAGGCACCACGGTTGGAAGTGCAAGCCTACTGGACGGGGCGGTGTAGAAATTTAATTTTGGCCCAAAATGCTTCCTGAATATTTTCCAACGAAAGCAGGAGGAGATACAGAAGTGAATGTAAGCATTAATTTTAAATAATAATACTAATGAAAATAAACCTGTTTCGTCCCTTAAAGCATGGTCAGAGTGGTTCTCTCGTGTCTCTCTCTCTCTCCAGCAGATCATCCAGCAGCCCAAGTCATGCTTCGTGTGTATGTGTGTTACAATAATGATGACCAGAACAACTCTCTTGCCAAGAACGCAGTGTGTGAGCTTGTTATCTGAGCATTCCTGCAGCTTTATAGCTCCAACTATTCACGTTCCCCGACTCCAACAGGTTACAGATCAGCATCCTCCACCCTGTGCGTTTTCCAGACCTTATAATGCCTTATAATCTTCATTTCTTTGGAAGCAAATTAAATTAGAGATGGGAAGAAAAGGATGTGTACACCTCTGCAGAGCCGGAGCGAAAGGCTGCAACAGTGACGATCTCAGTGTGCGATGCCGCGAAGCTCGGCTCACGCTAATGCGAACGTGTGAAGAGAAGCACAAAGCCACATTAATGAATTGCACCTGCTGTTAACTCTCTCTACAGGGAGACATGGCCTGGGGCACAGAAACAGATTGCGCAAACAAGACCTCCTTCCCGCATGTACGCTCATGCACACACATGAAACCTGTGCGGTACTTAGTACACAAAAACACACTCTTAGATCCGGGATTTATAACGTCAATGGAGTATACTGACGAAAAAATAAACAGAAGACAGGGGTAGCTCAGTGGTTAAGGCATTGGATTACGGTCCAGAAGGTCTCCAGAGGTTCAAGCTCCACCACCACCAAGCTGCCCCTCCTGTTGGATGAGATGTTTTATGAGATATAAATGTAAGTCTCTCTGGATAAGGGCGTCTGCCAAATGCTGTAATGTAACTTATCTTTACATTATGAACACAGTGTTTTGTGACCCGTGACGTCATCCAGCTTCCTGTCGACTTCCAAACCGCTTCAAAAGAGTTAAGAAAGCAGCGCAAATACCGCACAACACTTTCGGATTCTGACAAGGTGCTGGATGACACCAAAAGTCATAAAAATGTCATAAAACTTTTTATTTCTTGTAAACCAAGTCAGCAAAAATGAAACATAAGCAGTTTCATTTTCAGAAGCTGGGGATCAACTTCAGGTTTTAAAGTTTTTTTTTTTTTTAAATCAATAACGTTCTTGCTCACCGTAGTGTCATCAAAAATTAGCTCTTATTACAATTGTACCGTTCGGCACTTTCCTGTCCTGCTGTTGTTATTGGATTTTAAAAAAACCCAGAGCCACTAAATAACATATTTTCACAATTTAGACAATTTTATTTACAAAATGAAAACTGGATTTTATTGTGTGTGTGTGTGTGTGTGAGAGAGAGAGAGAGAGATAGTAACAACCACATGCGCCTAAAAGTAAATGTGTGAAATGTAGCCTCATATGGGTAATTAGTTTTCTCAAAAAAAAAAAAAAAAACTTGTTTTGTCAGCACAAACAAATATTCAGTTTTACTGGGGGTTTTCTTCTCCCTTAGACCAATTTTACAGTTTTTGTCTTTAATAGACCTTGTTTCACATGTGTGTACATGAGGTGTGTATGTGACTTTTTCAATTCAATTCTATTCAGTTTTATTTATATACAGGGAAACCTCACAATATGAGCGCCTCGCCTCATGAATTATCACTTTAAGAACTGAAAGCCGAACCAAATTTACATAATTTTCTGTAAGATGTTTGTTTTTTTGCATTTTGTGCAAGATTTTGTGAAGACAGAGCACCATGGGTCCCAAGAATGTTATCAAGGACAATAGCAAGAAGAAAAGGGAGCCACTTTCAATTTTTTATTTTTTTTTCTAAATGTTTTGATTGTTTTTGTATAATTACAGTTGGAAAGTGATAATATTGGTAATATCTTTGCGTGGCTGGAGCGGATTATCTGCATTTGCATTATTTCCTATGGGAAAGTGTGTTTCGCAATATGAAATTGTGCCTTAAGGACTCGTCTACGTAACAGATTCAATTGTATGCCAAGGTTCCACTGTAGATCACTCAGAATGAAATGAGTTTGAAAAGTGTAAGGAAATACATATAAATCTTGTAATGATCACCCGAGGGCGACGGTAGCAAGGAAAAACTCCCTGAGAGTGCAATAGAAAGAAACCTTGAGGGGTACCAGACTCAACAGGGAACCCATCCTCATTTGGCTAAGAATGAATAGCACTGATACTGTGTATTAGGAGTCTGGAAGTTCAGTGTAACAGTGAAGATGTTTCTGCAGTCCACTTTAGTTGGTGGTCTCTTGGTTTCCAGTCCTGAACTATTGAGCAACTGCGGTCGAAAGTCATCATACATTCTTTCCTACAGTACAGGAAGTCTGACCGATCCCATTAACTCCCAACGTAATTCAGTCCGATCCCACACACTCGTAAAGGAATTCTGACCGATCCCACTCAGATTCAAAGCACTTGTCCTCAATCCCACCTACACCCAATAGAAATCCAACCAATCCCAGCCATTCCCAAAAGAATTCTGTCCATTCCCACCAACTCCTACAGGAATTCCGACTAATTTCAACCTAATTCAATTCACTCCCAAAAGGAAATCCTGCCTGCTCCCTAACTTACTATTTATTTATTTTAATACAATATAATACACTGTAGGCTTAGCCAAGTTTCAGCAGCAGTTACTAAAGATGAATAAATAAATGAATATATGACACAAACACCAGAACACCCACAAGCTTCAAATATCACCACTGGCTCCTGACTGCATGAAAGTAAAAATAAATATATATTTAAAAAAGCAAAAACTCCCACAACTTTGCTGTAGCGTCCCACAGGATCCGAAGCCTGATTCATACCACTATTTGAATAGACAGTTTTTGAATGCGCACTGCTCTGTTTAAATATTGTCTTGGATATTGAAGGAAATATTATTTTTCAGAACTGTTTTGTTCATAGGTATAATTTCAAATGGTTTAATTACAGTTTGTTAATTTTGTTGATGTTTCTTGTTACATTTAGAGAAAAGTGCAACCTGTACAACTACTGTATACGCTTTGTAGTCAAGGCAACATGTTAAGAGGAATCAATATTGAGAGCAGCTTTTCTTTATAATTCAATTTACAAAATAAAAGTTTCATATACACTGTAAAAAAATCTGACCTAGTGTTTACTTAAAAAAATTATGGCAACAAAGTGACAACTAACATAGTTAAGTAAATTTTACTACTATAATAATGAGTAGGAAACGTAGAATAAATTATTTAAATGTAAGACAAAATATATATTTAATTGTAAATTAAATCAAGTCTTTTATTGTGTTGGATT
>JAQMYL010000007.1:4002554-4012967 GCA_030014365.1 Clarias pachynema | reverse complement strand
TAGCGTTCTTGACTTTGCTCCTTGTTTCAGCATTGTAAAGTTAGTTCGTTCATATAATTAAAGTAGCTTGTGGAAGGAGAAACTAGCCAGAATTTACGTACAAATAACATAATGAATTTTATGATGAAGTCCTAATATGAGCTTCACCTGTTTCAAAAGCTAGCAGCCGCCACTGCTTATTTACTGTATCTGTACTTAAGTAGTAAACATTTTACTTTCTATTCCATTACAGTATATTTCTCCATGCTGTTGCGTTACATAACCAGAGCGCTGCATAACATTTGAAACAGTGATATCACAATTTGTGGCTATTATACATGATTGCATGATTTGCCTTCCCTAATCATGTAGCAAGTGTTTAAAATCAGGAGTGGAGATGGTTGCAGATAGCACATTCATAGTCAGGACGAACCTGATGCCCTTCCTGATGCAACCCTCCCATTTTATCCAGGCTTGGGACCGGCATTGCGTTAAGTGACTGGGAACCTACCACTGAGACACCAATGCCCCTAGAATTTGCACCAACATACTTGATCATATATACTTTTGGCAGAGGTGTAAGGTAACGAAGTGTATTTACTTTGTTACTGTACTTCAGTAAATATTTATTGTATCTGTACTTTACTTAAGTAGATTTATTATAAAGTATACTTTTACTCCACTATATCCTACAACGCAAATCTTTACTTTCTACTTCACTACATTTCACCCCGCTGTTGCATCACATAACCAGAGCGGTGCATAATATTTGAAGAAGTAATATCCCAAATTGTGGCTATTATGCATGATTGCACGATTTGCCTTCCCTAATCATGTAGCAGGTTGCAGATAGCACATTCACAGTCAGGAAGAATAGAGACTCTATGACGTTAAGGCTACTGTGAGCTAATCCAAGCTCAATACATTTGATAAAGACAATTTGAAGGTACAGTAAGTACTTTTGTATTATTGCTCAAGCAGGATTGTAAATGGAGAACTTCTACTTGTACTTATGTATAGCATTCTGATTTTTGTGTCTTCATAAATAAAATATAAGATTTTAATTTTAAGGACTTAACAAATATTCTCACAGCAGGAAAGAAATGTTTTCTAGATGTGGACTTTTACCCCCACACATTTTGGGCACATGTCAAAATTTCATTTACATTTTAGCTCACTAGTCGCAGGCAATTAAATTCCAGACCAGACTGATCCGTGGTTAATTAGGCTCCAACCACTACGAAAACATCAAACATTATAAATGAAGGAAAATATACAGTATGTAAATCTAAGCTAAAGCTACTCAAGCTCAGTCATCCCTCCCAATTTTATGTTAACATACTTTTTTTGGCAGGTTAATGCACTTACTTCCTGTTTTTGTTAGGAGTTGTCTTTGTGGGTTTAATATACTATCCAAGCATCTCAGCCAAGACCAAATGAGCTGGTGAAGGAGTTGAAGGCATCAGCTACCACATATGTAAATTAATCTATTAATTTCCTATAGAGCTGATCCTGCACAGCGGCACAGGAGGCCTGGAGCCTATCAGAGGTGAATTTGGGAAGTAGACAGGATACACTCTGGACAGGGTTTTAATCCATCTCTTGGCGAGAAGACACAAATTCACAAAATCCAGGCATTTTGGGAACGCCAATTAACCTAATCTGTAGGTCTTTGGACTGTGGGAGGAAAACCGGAGTACACAGAATTGAAACCCCAACCTTGGAGGTACAAGGCCACAGTGCTAGCCAGTGACTTTATTTATTTAATTATTTAAGTATGTTCAGATCAAACAAAATTTGGACCGTTTAGCCATAATCATAATCAACATCAGTACGGAGAAAAAGTCTGAGGCTTTTAATCTAAAGAATATCATTCAATCTGTAAAGCACAGGGGCGGCAGAATCATGTAGTGGAAGTGTTCTGGTCCACATCACAAAATAGATGGTATCATGAGGAAGGAGGATTATCCAGGACTACTGAAGCAACACCTCATGAGATCAAACAGAAAAGTAGAAAGTTACAACTTGGTTCGCAATCGTGTCCTCCAGCAGGACGGCTTCGATCCTAAGCGAACCTCCAAAGGTGCTTCAAAAACAACAAGGTTAAAGTTTTGAGGTGGCCATTACGAAGCCCTGTCCTGAATCTCAGAGAAATAGTGTTTGCTCAAGCAGGTCCGTAAACCTGACTGAGCAACACCACTGCTGTTTCTGAAGCTTGTGAAAGACAAAAATCAAAGCTCTGGATGATTCCAGCCATCGATTGATCCGAAGGCTCTTTTCTGATCATAGTGTCCAAAGCATCAGAAACACATCTGAGGACGCATTAATTACACCTTCCACCTCTCTAAGCTCCAGTGCCTTCCCATCATATCTACGACCCACTGAGCCCACATGTCTTATTATCTTCTAATGAAGTCCCCCTGAGCATGCGAGTGTGTGTCATTAATTCATTAACATGGCCAGGTTAAACCCTGTGGATATCCATACCCAACCTGAGCGAGACGCTGTGTGTGTGTGCGTGTGTGTGTGTGTGTGTGTGTGTGTGTGTGTGTGTGTGTGTGTGTGTGCGTGTGTCTCACCTCTCCCTGGAGTACCTGTCCTATGTTCCACACACTGGTACAGGATCATGAACCTTTTTTTTTCCACTTTATATTCATCAAATGATGATGTCACTGCCTGAGGACATGAATGAGTAAAGGTACAGGATTAGACTGAGATTACAAAGAACTATGTAAATGAATGCCTTTTATATGTAAATATGACATAACTCCATGTAAAGCTTGGGTCATGTGGGAGATTTGATGTGAGCTAAACTGAGCAATAATATTAGCATTTAACAGGAAAAAAAAAGTGTGTGTGTTTTAGTTTTTGCAAAGTATCACTAGCCTGTTAAACTGTTACTAGCATGACCCACCTCTATAAAAACAATGAAAAACAAGTTATTTTTTATTGGCAAAGATCATAGGCAGCATGGTGACTTAGTGGTTAGCACTGTGGCCTTGCACCTCCAGGATCCAGGTTCGATTCCCGCCTCGGGTCTGCGTGCATGTTCTCCCTGTGCTTGGTGGGTTTCCTCCGGGTACTCCGGTTTCCTCCCACAGTCCAAAAGACATGCAGATTAGGTTAACTGGCATTCCCAAATTGTTTATGGTGTGTCTTTGTGTGTCTGTGTGCCATGCGATTGATTGGCACCCCGTCCAGGGTGTAGCCCACCTCGTGCCCTAAGACTCCTGTGATAGGAAGGCCATACGTCTGTGATTAAGGATTCCAGCAGAGGTGGCTTGGAGCCCACTGCAGTCGCTCCCGTGAACATTCCCATGAATCCTTCGAAATTGAAGCATAACTTGTTATCAACTTGGGGAGGAGACGCATCTGTCTGTGAGAACTATACATACAATCATTCTCAAACACATTACAGGAACTCATCTGGGAGTTATTGCCACATCTCTTGTATAGTCCTGACCTCGCTCCAAACCATTTCCACATGTTTGGGACATTAAAGGAGTTCCTGGGAGGCCAGTGTTTCAGACATGAATCCGAATAGAAAACTTTCTACTTTGATGGTGTCCAAGCACTAGTGCATTAATGCAGAGGATTATATAGAGAAATAAAGGGAGTGTTCTGTTATTCTGCACAATCAAAAGTCCTGGTTTGACTTAAACGCCATAATGGATTCACTAATTTCCATTACTTGGCCATATCACTGAACAGCTTGCAAAATAAATCCAGCCTCTACTTTTTTTTTGTAACAGAGGTCATCCGGCCAGCCTGCTCCTGCAATACACACTGCACCGACGTGACCTTTTAAATAACAGAAGAATTTGGATTTTATATGCCAGCTCTGGACGGGATTGTGCAGGACAGGGCTTAGTGTTCATCTACAGGGTTTGTCATCTGCATGGATTAACAGATTACCATCGGCATCAGTGTACGTGTCCACTCCACAGCTGTGCTCATGCTCTGAATGTCCACTCATCCCTCCTCTTGGGCAAAACTACCTGAAAAACAGGAGCAGACACAGACAATAAAAGAGAGAGAGAGAGAGAGAGAAAGATTAAATGGATTTTTTGGGACAGTGGTTAGTATTTAACTTCCACATCAGGAGATAATGCTGTGTGTGTGTGTGTGTGTGTGTACACATGTGTATGTGTGCTTTCTACCTCTGATAACAGAAACAAAGAGGAAAAAAACGTACCATAACTTGTAGAGAGAGAAAGGTGAGCGAAAGAGACTTGCAATAATAAAAGGTGAGACAGACAGAGAGAGAGAGAGAGAGAGAGAAAGAGAAAAGTGAATAAAGATGGCTTGGAGAGTGAGCAGAAAGCCGAAGGGTGAAGAAAAACAGTGTGAAATGAAAGCGGACCAGTCGTCTCATCTTCTCTTGTTGAAGTGTGCATTTGGTTGGGGGGGGGGGGGGGTATTAGGAGGAGGGGGGTATCAGGATGAGCGGTGGTGGTGGGGGTGGTGGTGGTGTTTCTCAGCTCTAGCTGAAGACTCCAGTTCCAAAAAGATTGCCTTAGTCACTTTAATAGTATGAGGGAAAGCTGCAGAACACACATCTCAACCCTCATCTCAGACAGACACCTAATTAGATCTTTGCGGAGGAGAGGGGCCTTTCTTCCTCAGTTGTCCTTTTTTTTTTTGTCCCCCCTGATCTTCTTCTTCTTCTTCTATTCCTGAGAGCAATTTCTCTGAAATTTACTTTAAACTAGTGCCAAGCGCTGAATAGATAAGACTGCAACACAATTATGAATGCATTTGCGTTCTCCTTTTAATTAGCAGTAGCTGTAGTTGGGGCAGCTAACCTATTTCGCAGTGACAATTTCAGAAGTTAAATCAGTTTAGGCTGAACAAGTGAGAAAGGGGTGAGCGAGGCTGGCAAGACCGGGGGGGGGGGGGGGGGTGTTTCAGATCTTTCTTTTTTTTTTTTGCACAAATATAATAATAATAATAATAATAATAATAATAGGTGGCATGGTGGTGTAGTGGTTAGCACTGTTGCCTTGCACCTCCAGAGTCAAGGGTTTGATTCCCACCTCGGGTCTGTGTGCATGGAGTTTGCATTGGTGGGTTTCCGCCAGGTACCCTGGTTTCCTCCCACAGTCCAAATACATTAGGGTAACCGGCGTTCCCAAATTGCCTGTAGTATGTGAGTATGTGTACTGTATGTGTGTGCACGTGAGGACAAGATGGATTGGCACCCTGTCCAAGGTGCCCTGCCTTGTGCCCGAAGTCTCCTGTGATAGACTCCGAGCCCCCATGACCCTGTACAGAGGACATAAATGAATGAATGAATAGGTGGCATGGAGGTTAGCACTGTGGCCTCACACATACAGGGTTCAAGAGTTCAATTCCCGAGTCATGGAGTTTACATGTTCTCCCTGTGCTTGTTGGGTTTCCTCCAGGTACTCCGGTTTCCTTACATAGTCCAGAGACATGCAGGTTAATTAGATTAGGATTAGTGCTCCCGAATTTGTGGATAGGCACCCCATACAGAGTGTACCCCACCTTGTGCCCAATGTCTTGTGCCTGTATAGGCTCCAGGCTCCCTGCAACCCTGTATATAGGATAAAGAGGTATATAATAATAATAATAATAATAATAATAATAATAGTCCAAGTTAACGGTACTCAATATAACTGAAAGTAATTGTAAAAGAATGCAGGGAAAGCACATAAATAAAAAGACTATCTCCCTGGATCATAGTTCAAAACCTCTACAATTCAATGCCACCTACATGGATCTACAACCATGAACCCAAAATTACAAGTGTTCCTTTTAATCATTGAAAGCATTACAGTCCTCATTGTTGGTCGAAATGTGTAAATGTTCGCACATTTGGTTGGAGATGGAAAGGAAACGGCCTCCATTCAAACCCGGCATGAATGTAAAGACGTGCACACAATCACACGGCGTTTCTACTGGAAGGAAACACTGGGAGTAGAGATAAAAGAGCACAACAGGAAGTGAGTAAGTTGCGTAAGTTGCATGTCCTTCTCGGTTAATATACCCCCCCCCTTCCCTCCCCCCCCAAACACACACTTTCTGGTGGCCCTGACGACAGGAAGGTTAAAGAATATTTCGATATGAAAAATGACCTCCTCTGAGTATAACAATAGTCCATTAGCCTGACTGTTCTATTCCTGCAAAGTGTGGCACGCCGGCATCCAGTCCGTTCCTAAGTGTCGAGCCCGATCATGGTGAAAACAACTCGGCTTACAGCAGTGAAATGCATTATGATAGACAGACTTATGTGGGATGTTCGGCTTGCATAATTCATTATTTCGAATCGATAGGAAGCATTTCACTTAGACAGTTTAGTTTTCTGAATTCAGCCTCCCGGGTTTATTTCAGATCTGAGCTAGTTCAAAAATAACCTATTGATTTGTGATGGGGATAAGAGATCCACACAAATAAAGGGCCTCTGGTGATATCTGCGGCTGACTCAATGAAGGCCAACAGAGGAAAGGACATTCAAAAGACAGACGCACTGCCAAGACAATCCTACGCTCATATTGCACCTGATATTCATTGACTTTCCATTCAGGATATGACTCAGATGAATGTCCTTCAGAAGCTCTGGCGGTCAGACGCCTTGACCTGAACAAGAAGAACTTCGGAACAAAGCAGGAATCGAACTACATAACAGTTTGGAAATAACCTTTGAAGTGATCGATATACACTTTCCCATTTGCTAAAATAATGTACAAGAAACTAAACCGATACGTGCAGGTTTATATCCGATCTGTACAAAAAAAAAAAAACAACAAGCACGATCATGGTGTCCACCCTGTCAAGCAAGGACTTTATGGTTGTTGCTGACACTTTTGGAGTCTAGTCTGTGTTAAAAATATCAATATCAGATCCGCCTAATCAATCAGACCCGTCCAGTCAAACCCCTGGGTGCGTTTGGCAATCCCTGCGCCCTCGTCTCATTATAGTGTAATTGGTGAAGAGATTAGAAAATGTCGTACGAGTAAAACAGACAAATGACTAAGCATATGCTGGAATCGATAAAATAAAGAAAGCAAAAAAAATAAAAAATTTAAAGGATAGCAAAAGATAAATGAATGAGTAATGTGAAAATGTTTTTTTTTTTTTTATTGACTGGAAATAATGTCAGGCTTTTTTAAAATTGCCGTTTAATCATTTTCTGTATTCAGTTATATTTTTGACACATTAAATTGCCTATTAACTTCTTCTTTTGACTGAGTCTGTAAAAGAAAAAGAGGAAGGGGGAAAAAAACACTGTTGACTACTGTATGGCTGTGAGGCTAAAATTGTAATTCAGGGTCAACGATGGCAGATCAGATTTTTCTTTAGAAATACACAGATCCATTAAAAGCAAAATATCATGCCCAAGTAATGTGTGGATTCTCCTGGTGGGCTCCTGGACAGCTCTGGCCGCATGGTGCAAGACTCTACAAGAACTCCAGGGGTGTGCTCTGGTGTCCTGGGATCATTAGAGGCGGATCCTTTGATACTTTTTTCACAACATTATTGATATTAAACTTTCGGCTGCTCCCGTAGGGGGTCGCCAAAGTGGATCATCCGGTCTGCACACCACTTGGCACAGGTTTTACGCCAGATGCCCTTCCTGATAAAACCTTTTGACTGCATCTAGTGGCTGGTTAGTATGGAATGTGGTAACCCACTTATAGGGGGGCTCGAATCACCAGACTTGAGCCTGAAACACCACTCCTCTTATTGACATTATTGGCTAATTCTTAGCCATTTCATAATGGAAAGTAATTGGGGATGGCTATAGCATTCATACATGTTCTCTTTCATTCTATTTCAGTTGTAATCTAACCACAGTCTAGCACCTGCACTGGCTTCTTCAAATGCGATTCTTGTTTTCTAAATTCAGAAAAAATAAACAGATTCACATAGCAACTCAAAGGTCAGATCTTATTTCTATCCTTTCTGCTGTAAAGGGCATAAACCAGAACCTGGACCTGGCATCTGTACCATCAGACATGGGCCCTGCTAATCAACCTCATACAGATTGACACTATTATTTTTCACAAGAGATCCAGATGTCAAGAACCACATCGCATTTCACACAAATTAGAAAAGAAATAAAAAACACAATGACTTTGATATTGAAAATTAGTTCCACTGGAACCAAATTTCATTTCCATCAGTGAAATCCAATTTAAATTCATCCCAAAATATGCAAATCAGTTATGGATTTCTACTAGGAAATTTGTGTAGTTGAAAATTGTACACACTAAACAAACAAGAAACTGAACTCCACCTAAAATATCACAAACCACTGTCCTATCACCACTCTGCCCTCACCTGGCACACCATGGAGGGCATCGGCTCATTTGTGCAAGTCCACCTGCATGTTTTTGAGCTGATAACTTCTGGTCGTGTGAGCTCACAGACACCCGTCAGTGGCCGGCGTCTCTATAATTGATGTGGGAGTGCAAGAGTGACATCCCTCCTCCCCGAGAGAGCACGGCCAATCTGCTCTCTATGCTCCAGCTTTGGATAGCTGTGGCTTCACATGGGAATCAAACTCATGATCTCTGGATGTTAGCGGTGAGCACTTCACTGCTGCACCACTCTGGGATTTGTGTTCCTTCAGCCAAGTTCTTCCACTCCAATCTTGGCAAATCATGTCTTCAAGGAGCTCATTTTATACACAAGGGCCTCTTATTTCCACTAGGGGAAAAAGGTTGTGCCTTTGCTTCCCAGGAAAGCAAAGGCATTTTATACAATTGTGCACTTCCAAAAGTTTGGGAAGAACCACATATGGGTGATGGTCAGGTATCAACAAACATATGGCTATATAGAATGTCTAGTTTTTTATATACACTGGTTATATATACTAGTAATTAGTCCTATATGTGGCAGTAGTGATAAGCATAAATTCATGAGAGCAGAATGTAATGTTTAAAATGGAAAAATTGTGTTTCGGTGGGGAAAATATAAACAACAAAACACACTGGCAGTTGAAAATTGGAAAAGGACCAGTTTCAATGCTCACCCTTCCAGTTTTAGTGAACCTGTGCCCAATGAAGCCCTTGTTCTTGACTGAAATCGGATGTGATCATCTTGTGTTGTAGCCCATCCACTTTAAGGTTCAGTGTGGTGTCCAGAATGAGATGCTTTTCTGCTCACCATGGTTACCATAGCCCTCCTTTCACTATTGAATCAGGATCCATGAAGCTGGGAGAACACTACTTTCATACCCTATGTATCAATACTACTACTACTATTACTACAACTATTACTACTATTACTATTACTAATAAGAATGGTGGCACAGTTGCTTAGTGGTTAGCACTGTGGCCTTGCACCTCCAGGTCCTGGGTTTGATTCCCACAATGGGTCTGTGTGCATGGAGTTTGCAAGTTCTCCCCTTGCTTAGGTTTCCTCCGGAATCTCTGGTTTCCTCCCACAGTCCAAAAAACATGCAGATTAGGCCAATAGTGTGTGAACATTGAGGTCCTATCACGGTTGTACAAATGGAAATAAATATAATGGTCACCACGGTCTCTAGTTGGACTGTAGAGGTTCCTACAGTAGATGGATGGATAGAATGAAAATAATAATAATAATCATGAGTGGTTCAAATCTAGCCCTGATAACACTGCTTATTTCTTGTGTACATAAAGGTTTAGACTTTTTTTTTTATTTCACCAATAAGAATATAGTTTTTAAAACTATATAAAACTTGAGATATATAAGTGAGTTGTTCATTCAGTTGCTGTTTTAAGACATGAAGGTCAGCTGTTCTGGAACAGTTCTTCCAAGAACAGTATTGTGTCAAGTGCGTTTGCAAAACCCATCAAGCTCCATGATGAAACTCTCTCTCATGAAGACCTTCCCAGGAACGCGAGACCAGAACGTTACCTCTGCTGCAGAGAAGAAGTTCATTTAGAGTCACCAGCCTCGGAAATCACCAATTAATACTGTAATAAACAGCACCTCAGATTAGAGCCGTTATGAAGGATTTACAGATCTCAATATCAACTGTTCAAAGGATATTATTGCATATACTTATTTTTTTTTTTTTCCCAACAAGAATTTTTGGCTTTTACCTACCTGTAACAAATTTGTGTGCTTTCATGCAGTTCAAAATAAAAAAAATATCTGGTTTGTATATTTGTCTTACTTAATTTTATGTACTTAATATAACTGTTGTGCAAATCCAAGGAAAATCTTAGGCAATGTTGGAGGGTGGGAGCCCCAGGTCCTGACTTTGCTTGGGGCCCCCAAAATGTTACACACCCTAGCCCCACCGCCACCCCCCTCCAGCATAGTTTTACGGTGTAGAAAGAAATAAAAATACCAAAAGACCATAGTATTAGAAGATGTGTCCAAACATTTGACAAGTAGTGTGTATATATATATCAGGGCTTGACATTGGCACCCGCCCACCCGCCAAATGCGGGTAAAATTGGGCTGTGGCGGGTAATA
>JAQMYL010000007.1:3963853-3977698 GCA_030014365.1 Clarias pachynema | reverse complement strand
TCGGCCAATCAGCTCTCTCTAGACCTCCGGCTGCGAGAGGTTACAGCATCACCCGGGAATCGAACTCGCGATCTCCGTATGATAGGTCGAGCACTTTACCACTGCGCCACTCGGAGGCCCAGTACCATGGTTTTAAAAGCCACAGCCTACATGAGTGTTGTTGCTAACCATCGCTTTATGATCACATGATGATGCGTCTCAAACTGGTTTCTTGAACCTCAATTCAATAGAGCACATTGTTGAGGAATTAAGACAGAAGGCAAAAAGGCGTCCAACCCAGTATCAGCACGGTGTACTGTACCTAATCAAGTGACCAGTGAGTGTATATTGTACACAATAAAGGTAGAATAAAGCAATAAGTAAAACAAAACGTACCGTAAATTACAGTTGTAAAAAATAAAAAGGCTAAATCGCTAAGACTAGGTCATGCTGCTCTCCAGAGAGAGAGAGACAGAAACAAATCGTGTAATCCTCTCCATTTCAATGACTCACTGGATTAAATGTTGCTGGCTTGTTTTTTTCTTTATTTCTCCTCTCTAAGATCTTTTGTTCCATGATCGCCTCCATGCTCTTCTCTTTTCCCATCGTTAAGCAACCGATCTACCTTAATTGAAAACTGGAATGAGCACACCATTGAAAATGGAATAACTGAACGCATGCAGAGCAGACGTAAGCCTTTAATTCAATAATATGGCAGATTTGGAAGGGTTTGGATTCTACCTTCACTGGACGCTTTCCTGATATGACCTGGTTCCACTTGGACGGAAAACGGCTAATAGCAAAATGAAAAACTGGAAGGTAGCAAGTCGGAAATGAAGACCTCCGCACAAAAACACGACCAATCATATAAACATGCAGGTGCGAGATAGCGCTTATTTAATAAACACTTGGCCAGACACAGGTCTGAAAGCTTTATTATGCAAGAATGGATGGTTAGTACTGTACACCTACGTTTCTTTAAACTGGACTGGAATAACTAGAACATATGTTAATGTAGCCACCTATGAATTTCCCATCTGCAGAAAATGGAGCTGCATTATGCGACGTGGCTGTGTTAAAAACATTATGATCGTTTGCTGATAGTAGGGTGCAATTGCTAGGTTTAGCTCTCAGTCATCCACTCTCGGGGAAGGGGGAAGAAGAAAAAAAAACCCTGCTGATGTAGCATATGGAGCAACGGCGATTAGAGAAGGAAATAAATAAATAAAAAAAACTGGCACTATCTTTCAAAAAGGCAGCGGTGGAGGAAAAGCGCACAGGTGAGTGCAGCATGCTTTAAATGTGCTTGTAGAGGGCATGTGCTTTTGAGTCAAGTGCCTTTTTACTGTACAGCACAGTTAACTACGCCGGCAACTTACCTTACCGTTCAGCCTGCTCTTCAAAAATGTTTATCTCTCAGCTGGAGAAGACTCTTCATTCAGCACCAAGTGGAGAGCCAGTGGGTTGGAGGTAAGAAAAAGGTACGTAGGAGGGTTTTTTTTTCTACTTCTTCTTCCTTTCCACGTTTTACTCCTCCTATCTACCTCCCAGGCCTATATTTGTATTCCAGTGCAGTCCTGTGGAAGCATAAAGACAAAAACAGATACACCTGCAGGGAGATACAACTGATCTGAGTGTGTGTGTTTGTGTGGTATACAACTGTAGTTTAAGGGTCTGGAAAAAATATACAAATTCACACTTAAGATATGACACGAGTTATTTAAAAAAGAAAGAAAAATGACATTCTTTAGTAAGCACTTTATTCTGATCAGATCATTGATGGAACAGCGTCAGAATACACACACACTCGGTCACTCATCGTCTATACCACTTTATCCTGTATACAGGGTTGCGGTTGGCCTGGAGTCTATCCAAAGGGACCCGCAGCACGAGGCATGATACTGTACATCATGGACAGGGTGCTGATTTGTTGCAAGTGCACACATGCACACACCACAGGCAACTTGGGAACTCCAATTAGCCTGATCTGCATGTCTTTGGACTGTAGGAGGAAACCGAAGGACTTGGAAGAAACCCACCCAAACATACCCAAGGCTGGAATCGAACCCTGACCCGGGAGGTGCAAAGCGACACCACCATGCAGCCTCGTCACTAGAGGAAATGCCATACACATACGCAAGTTGTCGCATTAATGATTCCATATTTTACTATTTTCCTAACAAGGTCTCAGCAGCTCCGCCAAAATGTGTCTGCTGAAATAGCCCCAGATTGGAATCCATTTTTCCAAATTCCAAAATTCCTTCACTTCTCTTCATTTATATGAATGACTGAGCCACGCCCATCAGAGAACAGCAGAGCTGATCAACAAAACTCCTTAAACAAGCTAATTAGTTCCCCCCCTAATGTGAATTTCCCCGACTTGTTGCTCTGAATGTCTATTCTACATACATGACTGAGCAAAAACAAACTTTTAGGAAATGCACAGATACAGTACACATGATCACATGGTTTTATTGTTGTTTCTATGATCAAATTATAATAATAATATTATGCTCATTTTGAGAGTTCTACATTTTTCCAATGTCATTCCCGTATTCCAGCAGTGGTCAAATGTACACGTTATAAAAGTGATGATAATAAGTAATGTTCATATCTGAAAACTAACACACACCGATTGATGTCTGAAGCCTCTCCGTTAACACAAACTTCCATGTAAGCACATATTTTTTTCGAATCATTCTTGACCCACTGTATGCTGTGTTGCTGGCAAGGATCTGTGCTGCTTGGGTTTTAAGGGTTTACTACTGGAACCACCATTTCCTTCACCAAAGGTTACGCTCTCATTACCAGTCTGAAGTGGCTCAGATCTGATATTTTTGATGGCAGTCTGAACACACAAATCTGGGCCAGTATTCACAAAGCTTTTTAGAATTCTCTCAGAGAGCTCCTATCTTAGCTTAAAAAATCCTAGCTGGGAGTCCTAGACTAAAAGTGATTTAAGAAACTTCAGATCAACTCTGAGTAAGGAAAGTACAAAAACCTTATCTATATCTTAGTGAGGAGGTGTGGTTGACCCCATTTGCTAGGGTTAGGGACGCAGCAATTCAAGGACTGTGCTGTGATTGGTTGATAAAAAAAATCTGTAAAGGTCTTAAAATGCGCTTTTGTCGAAAATAGAATACACGATTATAGAACAGAGAGTGAATTCATAATGTTCATGTTGTTCAATGTTCAATGTTCTCATAAAGAAAACCAACTTAGACAGGCGAGCAGTCTTTACTTTTATGTTTAGTGTTTGGAGAATATTTCTTCTTTCCACCATTTAGTCCTCTGCTATAAAAACTCCTAAGCCTCTTAAAAGTCCTCCTCTCTACTCTTTTTAAAAAAAAATTTTTATCTTAGGAGCTGTTTTTAGAGTTAAGATGTTTCATGAATCATTTTTATCTTTACTAATATTTAGTCCTAAATTTAAGGGGAAATTCTAAGAACATGTCATAATTCTAAGAATTTTTTTAGAATTTCGTCACTAGGAGCAACTTTTAAGCTTAAGAAGCTTTGTGAGTGCGGGCTCTGATGTTTTTCAGATTGGCTCCGAGTTACTTTCGTATGTATGTGATGCTAGATCGGACACGTATCCGATACGTGGTCATGCGATGTGATTGAGAACGCAGTGCAATCAATAGCTGCTAAAAAAGTCAAAGCGAGGCTTTCTTCCATCTTCTGGACCTCACTGAATACCATCCTCCAGATCAAATGTTTTTTTTCCCCCTAAAATTCGCAATGTGTTTCAATGGCTTGACCGAGACGTACTGTATCAGTCTGCCGTTCAGAGGACAGACGAGTCCACATCAGGGATAAACGTGACTTTTATCTGCTTTTTAATCGTGAACCATCATGACGTTCCCTGGAGAGCTCAGGATCAAACTCTGGTTTCTGTATCTGTGAAGCAGCAGCGCGATGTGTAATACATGAGCGATCCAAATATGCAGACGGATAAGGAATGTTTGTTCAACTCTGGCTTTATTGTATTTTTTCTCTTTATACTCCTGAAGGCCAATATGCTCTAAATCCTTTGACTTACAACAGTAGCCCTGAAGGAAGAGAAACAGGCAACATGCGCACAATGTACATTAATAAATAATGGCTTGGGAGAAACAGCAGTCTGCAGCCTCTTCCGGTCACACAGGGCTTCACCTGACCATCTGACTGCGGTCTGCTCGGCACCTCAGGCAAGGTTAGGAGAAGATTGAGGTCTCCTTTAAGTTGCTCTGCTTTGTTGTATCTCCAGCTCCCATACCTCGAGCCCCTGTTGACCCGTGGTGTGTAGCTGGACATATTGCCTTCTTGGTGTTGTCTGGGACTCTGCTATCTGCTCTAGACTGGGGAGATAAAGACCGCAACCCCGCACCACGGGTCCACCATCGCAGCCGGTCCAGAAACGCCTCGTACGTACGGCAAGAAGAGAGAGATACTGACTACAGCACTGATTTCACTAAAGATAAACATGGATATATATGTACAGAAGGACACGGACACACATCCACACACCAGCGGACACGTATCTGACACTGTCTGCTTCTTAACATGGCTTCAGACGGGTAGCTTATCAAAATCTGGACCTTCGCTCTCCTCCTACTCCCCCTCCTGATCTGTCAGATACAGCAGCCATCGTGCGCCAAGGCAAATAATAACAACTATCACTCATTTCTGCATCACGTTCCCGAAAAAAAAGTCAGACGTGAGAAAGCTTTCTCCTGGAGTGTCAAAAAAAAAAAAAGGATTTATTTATACATTTTTTATGCATACGTGGGAAAGCCAACAAATCAACAGGTGGTCTATTGTGCATATATTAAACGTGATTCAGGAGGCAAGGCTGCTCCGAAAAACATGCCACAGATCTGCATCATACACAAACAACAATCCTCATGAGAATGGTCATATTCGTAACAAGGCTAAACAAGTGTATAGGAGGAAGTAAACTTTTGTGTGTGTGTGTGTGTGTGTGTGTGTGTGTGTGTGTGTGTGTGTGTGAATATGGCAGACAAAGTTTAAATAAATTATGGTGATGGTGTGTGAGATCCTATAATCTAATCAATCCAACAGTATGAAGTACATACTTGTATCTACAGTACATGACAAGGAAAAAAATTCAAGATTATTCAAGGGGTGTTCAAGTCAAACCGAGACTTTTGATCCTGTGTGCAGTAACAGAATAAACTTCCTTTATTTCTCTATATAATTATTTCTCCCAGTGTTTCACTAGTGCTTGGACACCATCAAGGTAAAAGGTTTTCTCAGTACGCCAGAGACATGATTGTACTGCTTGCTTCATATCTGAAACGCTGGCCTCCCAGGAACTCCTTTAATGGACCAAACATGTGGAAATGGCTTGGAATGAGGACAGGACTGTACGACGGATGAGGCAATAACTCCCAGGCAAGCTCATGTAATGTACAAGTGGTGTTGGTGAATAATTGTATGTACAGTTCATACAGACAGACACGTCTCTTCCAGAAGTTGCCCACCAGTTAGGCATCAATTTTCACGAATATGGCGTTCCACTCACTGAATGTTTACCGGAATGACTGCAGTGGGCTCCGAGCCACCTCGTCCGGGATCGTCATTCACAGACATATGGACTTCTTTAAAGCGTTTGCACCATTCAAGCACAGTACAGTGATGAGACTCTTAGCTGCAGTAAAACATTTGAAGTCTTCTGTGCTTGTAAATGTCAATTAGTTTTACTCCTTCACCAGATAATCCCAATTTGACATGAATGCATCTCTGAAAAGCACACTGCACTTTTTTTTCTTTAAAAGAATGACTACTTTCTTCTGCAAGGTCTTACAATTATCTTATCTGTTTTAGTAAAGAGAACATGTACTCAGGCTCTATAAAGCTGACAATGCAGATAAATTCTCTTCTGTCATCATTTCCTCATATGCACTATTATATAAAATCAGGTCACCTCTTAAATAAGTAAGTCTCTATTGTCTCCTGTAATGACCACGCCCATAATGAGAGACCAAACCAGTAAAATCTTCATCTGACAACAAATGTACATTCAGATGCTAAGAAGAGAGTGTCTTATCAGCCTCCTGAAACAGCGACTCCATTAAAACTGGATGCATGCTCTAATATTATATTAGCATAATAGAACAGTGGTGGTATTGAAGGTAAGTGTCAGAGGCCTACTAAAAATAAACAACACATTGAAAGGTGTATCTGGGAAAAGAAATTACTGTATATTGGCTCTCACATGGATAAGAACAATGCCAAGGTTGTTTAAAAAAAAGAAAAAATATTTGTATTTTTTACCTTAGAATGAATGAGGTAAAAATGTGTGAATTAGGCTGGCTATCAAATCATAGTAAAAGGATGTATAGTGTATAATATTTGGTGCAAAATGTTACCAAGATCTGGCCCTGTATTTATCCAGCATATAAGTGCAGGAAATCGCTCATAATTGGCTAAAAATTGTCAGAGTGGCGTAATTTTGGTCCTACTTTTAGAAGTAGGAGTAAGAGCAATTTATTAGCATTCTTAAAACAGGAAATCACTCCTATCTCCACCAAAATGTAGTGTCCTAACTGGTTAGGTGCAGCGAGGAAATGGGGTTCAGGCAAAGACGAATGTGTAGAAGAGACATTGCAACATACCATTACAACATAATGTAACATTGAATGACACTGAGCTCATAAAAGACACATTTGGACAAAAAATTTATACAGTATGCAACTGGTCCATTAATGAACATTTATGCTGTCTCTGCAAGTAATTGTTACTTTATGTATTTTAGTGGACAAAAGATGCAGCTTTGCAACAGTGATGGTTTGGGCTTATCACAGCCAACAATGTCGGAAATAATAAATCAAACTTTGCTCTTAAAGCACGACAGATCATGTGTAGTTCCCAGTCACGTGTATTGTACAAAAAATAGACACTGCAATCCACCAGATCCCAATATTTACACTTATATACAATATTCTCAGTGTGTAAGTGAATGTATAAAATGTCTAAAGTCTGGTATATTGTATGTGTGTGTGCGTGTGAGGGTGCGGGAGAAATGAGTCGGCCTCACCGGTTTTAATGAATCAATCCGGGAGCACGATGATAGAAAATGTCGGTCCTGTAAAACTGTTGATGGTGAATAATTCTAATTCCGAGAAAATCCTCTACAAAAGAGTTCACAGTCCAATACAGTGGAAAACAGCTCTGAGATAAAATGTCATCCGGGATTCACCTTGCAATTTAAAGGCGCAGAGACAACACTGTTACATTTGACATGTGAGATTCCTTAGGCGTGGTTACAGTTTTGATGGCAGTGTGGGGAAAGTGGACAGAGATTTAGTCAAGTGGATTGGTATGCTTTACATTGTAAATTGTATATTCATGTCAAAGACATGAATAAGGCTCACATTGTCAGACTTAAGAGCAAATCTGACTTACGAACATGCTCCTGGAACAGATCTTGTCGGGAACAACCTGTACAATCTCCACCATGCCGCATGAATTCATGTGCATCACTGGTTTCCCTGGAGTTGTTGGTGTCACTCATGGTACACACAAATCAATATAATCCTCTTGAACATCAAGAACTTATATGAACCAAAAACATTATTCTGGCACTCAAGTGGTAACGGCTGCAACAAGGTCATCGATTAAGTGTGTGTGTACAAAAATACAGTGAGATTCAGATATAAGCTGAAATTTCAGTGTTCTCAGTGTTTTTCACCTTTATCAGGGGTGTGTGTGTGTGTGGCAAACTGACAGGTGGCATTGATGCTTTCACTAATTGCAAAATGCCATCTACTCACTTTTTATCTTTAGAGGTAAAAGTAGGGCAGAATTGTCCTTCATTTACTTCTTTACATTTTACTACTGTACTTCCTCTGCAAGCAAAATGGTTGTAAAGTTTTAAAGTTGCGTAGTTGAATAAAAGAGTCTGTCTTTGATAAGTTTACTGATGCCAGGAGATAACTTATCATACATGCATGATGATCATACATGATCATACTGTACATGCAAACACATTGCTGCTTTGAGACAATGTCAATTGTTAAAAGCGCTATACAAATAAATTGAATTGTCTGTCTCATCTACATTTGTTACTACAAAGGACATAAACCATTTTAACATGTCCTGCGGACACATGAGTGGAAAGTTGGGCAGATCGAGAGAGAGAGAGAGAGAGAGAGAGAGAGAGAGAGAGAAAGTGAGGGTGGGAGAGTTACAGTAGCACCTTAAGAACAGATCCAAAAGGAGACAAGAAGGTAGCAGCATGGAAGATTTAACACGTTAACATCAGATCCACATGAGAGTAGAATTAACTTATTTGATATCAAAAGTCTCTTACAATGGTCTAATCTTCTCTCCAGCTTGACTTTCATTTCAAAGTCATTTTGATCAGATTATGACAGTCCTACACAGCTCTATTATTATAGGGGCTTGCAACAGCTGTGATTGGAGCAGACTGATTAGGATAACTTCATGCAGTCGAGTCACGCATCTGTAAGTTCTGTAAAAAAAGTAAAACAAAAAAAAAACTGTCAAAACTACAACTCTGACTACTACTTTACGGCTCGCAGTGAGCAATGGTGTCACATGTTTTCCTAGGAGCTGTCCTACTCCTTGCTGAAAGTAAGAGTAGGAGGCTTTACAAATAACCTTTATGTCCTACTCTGAGATAAGAGTATTTTTAGTCCTGAATTAACATTTAGTGTGATTCCTAGGAGGGATTCTGAGTTGCTAAGTAAATACAAGCCATGGCCTGTTTTGTTCGACAGCCGAAATCCTTACGTGCAAAGTTCATCACCCCCCTCAGGATATGGTGCAGAACAAGTATGCAAATTTGATCATTGATAATATCCATTCAATAACTAAAGAGCAAACCTTATACTGGTACTGGATTGCCAGGATTGGTATTAAAGATATAATAAAGTTTTTTCCTGAGCTAGGATCAAAACTCCAACGCTGATTATTAGCTTGAGTGTCACATCAGGCATCTGTTGGCATTTTGAATAGCTGTTAGTGTTAAACTCAATGCTGGTGTGTTTGCCATGGCCTGCTCTGACCTGAACTACAAAGCGAGAAAGATGGCAGGGACACATGGCACCTGCGTACCTCTGAAGACACGAGACACATCTCCCAGCGCACACACCCCTTGCCTCAGGACAGATTGGCCATATGTACAGTAATGTCACATGACAAGATCTGTTAGCAACAGGAGAAAGGGCACTTGGCTGTGATTTTCATAAACAACCAATGTTGTCTCTTAAAACGAAAGGAAAAAAAAAACACTTTAGGTTTAGGTTGCCAGGGAGAACAAAGAGTGGACTTTGGAACGATGGAAAAAGCTCATGTGGTCTGATGAGTCCAGATCGACCCTATTCCAGAGCGATGGGTGCGTCAGGGTAAGAAGGGAAGTGTGTGTCCACTGTACAACCCTCTGGAGGCAGTGTTATGATCTGAGGTTCCTTCAGTTGTTCAGGTCTAGGCTCAGCAACGTTATGTGGCAAAAAAATAAAGTCGACTTGAATGTCCAGGTTCTCACATCGATATCATTCCAGAATTTCAGAAGGACCAATGTTTTAAGATACGAACTGGCCACAACATTGCAAAAATGTCAGTGTGCCTGAGACTTTGCCAGTCAGTGTAGAATAGCGATGATAACTAAACAATGAAATCGTTATCTTAATGACATTTTCCTTCTAGTTCGGCTTTAATCGCGGCACATTAACTCATCTCCTCGGTCTTCCATCTCCCATTCGCGTGCGCTATATCGAGAGCTTGTTTTGACTTCTCTACGTTTTACGGCGCCGCTCTTTCATCTCATGTCATCAATCTGAGAGAACTAAAAAAAAGACACCATTTTATTAGCTTCAACAAGAAAACGTAATATGAAAGCAACTGACTTATTACTTCCTGAATGACAGGCTTCTTTATTGTCTTCTGAAAAGTTAATCAATTAGAAGGAACTTCGTCGAGCACCTTAATTGTGTATTGATTGTGTAAAAACAAAGGAGTTTTTTTTTTTTTTTTAAGAATAAATGTTAAAAGGGATACAGTGCCTTGCAAAAGTATTCATACCCCTTGAACTTCTCCACATTTGGTCACGTTACAGCCACAAACCTTAATGTATTTTAATGGGATTTTATCTGATAGACCAACACAAAGTAGGAGATAATTGTGCAGTGGAAGGGAAATGAAAAAAGGGGTTTTTACAAATAAATATCTGAAAAGTTTGATGTGAGTTTGTATTCAGCCCCCCTGAGTCAATAGTGAGAATTTGGGCTACACTGTATGTCTCTACCAGATGTGAACATCTGGAGAGCGAAATCTTTTGCCCATTCTCCTTTGTAAAATAGCTGAAGCTCAGTAAGATTGGATGGAGAGTGTCTGTAAAAACTAATTTTCAAGCCGTGCCACAAAGTCTCAATTAGATTTAGGTCTGGACTTTGACTGAGCTCATGAATAAACACTTTTCAGATATTTATTTGCAAAAAAAAAAATGTTGAAAACCATTGATCATTTTCCTTCCACTTCACGATTATGTGCCACTTTGTGTTGGTCTATCACATAAAATCCCAATAACAGACGTTTACGTTTGTGGTTATAACTTGACAAAATGTGGAAAATTGTATACTTTTGGAAGGCACTGTATATGTGAATCGATGCTTCTGGTGTCTCTCCTTTAACTGTAATCATTTACAGTTTTATGTGCTAGATTTCAGGCATGAGATTTCAGTTTGTGCGCTCTCTCCTGTTCTGCTCCTCCATCCAAATAACAAATAAAAGGGATGGCATCATCTGTTGATCTGTTCTTGTATTGTCCAAAAACATTGAGGAAACACCAGAACACCATTAGGTTTGATCGTGCATGTGGACGGTGCCAGGCGTTGTCCTGGCGTCCTATTTGTTGTGAATTCTCACACATTGTGCACAACGTTCCTGGATAAGTATCCAGATCCACCAGACCAGGATAAAGCTGTTGCCGAAGACGAATGAATAAAAACACAAACGAAGGTTTTTCTTTTCCAAACCTGAATGCGCTTTCATTGGACTGATGCTTTTCAGCGAGCTCTATGAAGGAGCTGATAAACCTTTAAAGGCTGTGAAGCTTTCTAAGACTATTAGAATGAACATCCTCATTGTTTGCGGTAAGATATATAATCTAACCTTATGCCTGTTATATTTCTATTCAGCCAAAACATGATATTAATGCTAAAAAGTTTCTCAATCAAGGTGAAAAAATGAATTTTCAGATAGAATCATATAACACAATTTTTTATGATATTAATGCTTTTTATCTCCGGATCCATACTTTGTTATTTTTTATATATATAAATATACATACATGTTTATATTTTTATCAGATAAAAAGAAACACGTCTGCTAAAGACAACTTCATGCCCGTTTATGTAGTGTCCGTAACTTTTTTGGAATCTTTCAAATATTTAAACAATCTCAACTGTCATTCAGATGAAACTTGGCCACTTTAGATTTCACATGAGAAGACATAAACCTGAAAAAGTGGATTATTCTAAAATGCAAAATTGTTAAGATATTGCAACATGAATTTGACATGGTTACGGACACTACAGAATTTCTTGCTTTTTTTTTTTTTTTTGCTTCTTACCAAAAAACTATTTAAGCAGCAATTTCTACAGGTCATATACAGTACTTCTAAAAGCTTACACCAATTTCATCATCAATACTCATAAAGAAATATGAATAATTTGCATTTTAAATGACTATTGTGTGAAGCGAGACAGAATAATGCTGAAAATGGCCATTTTTGCGGACACATAAAAACATCTTCCGATGTTGAGAATTTTTTTAGGTAAGTAAGATTGGTCACTTCCATGTTGCATAAACTTCAGAAGTAGCTTCTTTGGCACAGACACTTTCTGTATTACAGTATATGTATAACATTAAAGCGTAAATTAAATCAGCATCAATACAGACAATTCCATAAAAATGGTAAATTAATTTTTTTTTATTTTTTTTTTTACTTACTGTCACAACAGCAAAACGGTGTCTGGCAATGCTGTTTTCTCTAAATTAGAGCTGCCACTTGCCACAGCAGTCAGAAGAAGCACATCAAAGCTGCTCGGTGGCGCTTATGCGCACGCTGAATCACAGGCTAATTTCACATGAATAGTCGACGACTAACGGGAAAGGAGCAATTAGGCACCCATTAAAACCCTGAATGGCTAACTGAGCTTAGATTCACTCACAATGCAACCGTTTTATATAACTTGGAATATAATTAGCATACATGTTCACCTCTCGTGGTCAGTGACTCAGATATAATTGGGGAACTTTCGCTGGATTTATTTGCCCTCGTCCCTGCTCTTTTGGGCCGCATGTGTTTTGTATGTGTGGGGAAGGTCTTGTGTACGAGCCGCTCCGACTGTATGAACAATAGGCTGGTGAGAATTGTGGCCTCAAACACAGTAGGAGGCAGGAACATGGGCACGGCAGATAAAGTGTGTGCATGCATGTGATTGTGTAGTAAGTTCCTTGTACCGCATACTGTTTATTAATAATTCCGAGCAGGATGAGAAGCTCATAACATGCTGTACTGCTGATAATGTATTTAAGGGCAGTAGCTGGAAATACTTGTTACAGAGCATTGTTGACAGCCGAGTGCTACAGGAGTCAGGCCTGGCTATACATATTAATGACGCTGCCGTGTTTTACATAACGCCGTGGAAAGATAGGGATTTGGAAGCGACATGGAGGGATTTTTTGTATTGCGAGATCAGACGATTTATTTCTCTCAAACTAGCCCTGTGGCCTACAGCTCTCTCTCCACATCTTAATCCCCCCTCATTAAGCTCCATCTACATTAAGGCGTTCGCCGCAGTCGCATGTTCGCCCGAGATGTCTGGAACGTACCTTTTTGATATCAGACTTCAATATTTGTTTCTGCCTCCTTCTCCATTTTGCGCTCCCGAAGCAAAGTTCGCTAATCCGAGGCACTTGGCAAATTAAGTCTCGTAAATATTAAACACCTATCTATGGACTCGAGGCGTGAGTCGGGTTGGTGGCGTGTCGATTTGCAGTTTGTCAGAAGTCGTCATTCGCATGCAAGAAACCGTCGAACAAACAGTCGGGCTTCGGGTCTGATCTCGCTCCGCTCTCCTATCAGCGCTTGATGAATACCTCTGGTGTGTTAATGAGGGATTTTACCTGAAGCTTCATTTCATTTCAGTGTGTTGAGTCAAGAAAAAAACAAAAAACACGACTGCTATTCCCAGACATGTACAAGTACATATGAGATAGCATTTCTCAAGGAGTATATGTATGTGTATACTTTCCCATGATAGACTGGTCTATTCCCACCTGGTGCCAAATGTTCCCGGGTGAGGTTCCAGAGCCACCATCGGCCTGACCAGGATATATGTCCTGTAGGTGAATCAATAAATTACAATCAATAAATTAAATCAATAAATTAAAGTGATGAACACCACATATTACAGTAAATACACTAATAAACTGATCAACTGTAACGTAACCCCTTAAACCCCCTGATGAATACCCGCTAATAAAACCCTCTGAAGTCGTGTGGTGGTATCTGGCACCAAGACGTTCGCAGCAGCTCCTTTAAGACCTGAAAGTTCCTGAAAGTGGGGCCTCAACAAATCAAACTTTTTTTCCAGCACATCCCACAGATGTTTGATTAGCTCAAGGTCTGGGGAATTTAAAGGCCACGTCAACAACTAGAACTAGAACTATAGGGAATGCTGCTGCTGTGAAGTGGTGTACTTGGTCTGCAATGGCGTTTAGGTAGGTGGTCCGGGTCAAAGTACTGTAACATCCAAATGAATGCAAGAATCCAAGGTTTCCTTGGACCACTTGTTCTAGTCACTTCATACCAGGATCTTCCCTTTTGGAGAT